>NKZC01000099.1:0-55378 GCA_002374385.1 Metschnikowia borealis
TATTACTATATTACTATATTACTATATTACTATATTACTATATTACTATATTACTATATTACTATATTACTATATTACTATATTACTCTCCACTACTCTCTACACTATACTAGTCCATCACAGGCCTTGATCTTCTGGACGGAAGCATGCCATGCTGAACGAGCTGCATGAGAAAAAACAGATTCATAACAAAATAATTGCTCAGTCTTCATATTGTACCATTGAAGTAAGCTATTTTAGTGTCCTGAAAAGGTTTCGTATATCTATTTCAGGAACTTGAGAAATGTCATGGACAGACCCAAGACCCAATCTAGAAAACGATTTCCTTTATCATGGTCCGGAACAGGTGCATTTTGGTTCCAATGATTTTCCTCCAGTTGTGTATCCACAGTTCGACTCAGGAGATCTCATGCGTAAAGCACTCACCATATATCAGGTCATGGCAATGACAACTTGGTGAATCTTGTAGTTCACTGCCTCTGTTTCAAGATATTTAGCATCACCCCATTGCATCATATAGAACGCCAGATAGCGGTACCAAAGTGAGTTTTAACTGTGCTCAAAAAACATTCGGCGATTCTGAAGAATCAGCCCATTCAACCAAAAGTTTCACGGCCACTCCCAAAAAAACGTTCCCCGGTGGTGTCAATCAATCAGGTAAATAATCGGCCCGGCACGACTATAAGGATATATTTTGGATTTGGTCTTTAGTCTCAACAAGTACCTACGACACACTTTGACCAAAGAATAAATTATCCCTGTATATCAATGTATACTGAAACATAGGTTGGAATTTAGGGTCCACGGACAATTTGATGGGACGAACATTAGGATGATGTCATATCCAGCAAATTTCATGGTTAATGAATTGACATGTAAAGCGTAGTAATCTTGTGATATGAGCTCAACTGGAGAGTCCAGTAGCACTCCATAACAAAAAAAATCAAAGTTGTTTTTAAATCCGAAAATTGTCAGTCCATCAAAAAAACCATTCGCTGTAGAATATCCTTAGTCTTCTGTAAAGGCTTCAGTTGTGCAGGTGCAGCTTATCTCCTGAGTGGATTTACACCAACAGATTGCAATTTGCTCTATCTGCCACATCAGATTTGCCTTTGGAACCGAAGAAAAGTATTGGAAAGATGCTAAGGTCAGCAATATCCACTCGACAATTACCCGGACTCAATCAAGTCAGCGAACCCGTCAGGATCTTTGATTAGCTGACCAATTTCGTCCATTAAGACTTCATACTGGGGTGGTAGTTTTATAAGTAACCCAATCATAGTGGAGAGAAAATCTCCAGGTAGGTCGGAGCGTCTCCCACCTCTTGGACTACACTCTTGAGAGCTGAGTGTACAAAGTAGGTTAGGCACCAAGAGCCGGGACCAAGAGGTAGTGGGCGGAATTTCCATGAGTGTCAATCAATTTCAAACTGCTATTCAAAAACATGTACAGTTAAACACGTGAAATTCGTACATCTTTAGTGATGTTACCATACTCTAAGTCATTAATTTAGCCAGTATAAAGTTTCCTTGGATATGATAAGATCTCAATCGATATCTAAGATAAAAAAGTATACCATTATTATCACAAGGATCTCCTGTAAGGATAACTCTGGCTACTAAAGCTTTAGGGCTTCCGCGGAATTAAGCCCAAGCTTTGTGACAAAGTTTGAAAAAAGCCTTGTACCCGGTCTTGTCGATGGTATTACAAACAGTGACTTTTTTAGTTATTGGTTTGTTCAAGTTTCCTAATGTGGTTTGAAACATTTTGGCACGCTGTTTGAATACTCTTGAAAAATACTGTATTCCAATACTGTTAATTGACTTACAGGAATCCCCAACGATTAATCCAATAAGGCGAACCGGCTACTTCTATATACTTTCTTGTTGCTTCGGATAACCTTTAGGGTACTAAGCCTTGGGAATGTGAGTCTGCAGAATGCCAATAGTGGGTTCTAGATGGCGCATGCATGTCTTTCTATTTGTCTAGCGTCTCATCCCCATGATGAAATGGTTATGGTTTGTGTTTGACCAGTTACTAGAATCCACTAACACTAAGTACTCAATTCTAGTGGATGTCGGATTTCTCCTAACAAAACCTACTACTCCCAGGATTGAGGTGGTGTATGCTGAAGGTTATGCAAGTTGATGCATGTGAGGTGTACGAGCCATTTAGAACTCCCGATAAGGATTCTCAGGACCCAAGCGGAAATGAGAAACTTACGCGCGTTTCACATCCCAAGCTTAGTTTCAGGAACTCCCTCGAGGGTTACCCGAAGTTGCCAAGAAGTATATAGACTAGTCGATTCGCTGGTAAGATAAAATATCTGAGATTTTCTAAGTCATATTAAAGTTATTGTATTCTGATATTTGTTTTTATTTTGTTTTTACATTTGTTTTTACATTTGTTTTTACATTTGTTTTTACATTTGTTTTTACTTTTGTTTTTACTTTTGTTTTTACACATATCGATAACCAACAATATCGAATATTTACTGCATCAAATATACAGTGGTATAGAACGTTGGTAGAAATATCCCATAGCCCTGCTTCAGTCTGAACCATTTGTAGGGCAACTCAGAATCTTTTTACAATAATGAAATCTCCAATAACCCCCTCGTTGTCCCCAGCATCTACGACTGTTTCCCCTGGGAAATTGCCGGCACTTGAGGACATCAATTTGATGCTCCCGATACAAAAGCAAGTCAACAAAAGAGCTGTTCATTCGGATGAAATGGCCCAGGTGCACCGCCAATATGAGCAACTTGCGGACCAGGTCGAGAAACTCACTAACATGATGTTGCAATTACCATCCCATCTAAACGAGCAGAGGTCCTGGACAGTCGGGAGTCTTTTAGCGGCTATCACTGATAGTTCGGGAGAAACTAGGGATGGCAGGCCGTATTCTGAGCAAGTGAAGCCACCGCCGGGAACTAGAGGCGCCCGGAACTGGTCAATGCTGGCGAAGGAAAGGACCTTGTACTTAGAAAGTCGTCTCCAATGGGTGGATCCTATCACCAAGCAGCTGACGTACCAAGAAGTGAAAGCGTTCTTTGAAATAATTCATCAAATTGTCATCCGTCACGAGTTGTGCTATGAAGACTGCTTCGACATTATGACTATGCGTGCTCCTGAGTTCAAGCGTTGGGTACACAAGTGGCGGAAAACCAATGGAATCGAAGTCGAACGGTTTTGGGCCATGATAGACGATTTTCTACTCGAGCTTAAGGCCCGCTCTCCAGCTCGGAACCCACATCATGAAATGCTCTTCTTATGCAAACAGACAGGCACGCTTGAGGAATACCACGAAGATTTCAAGTATCATTATCTGTTTACCGACTTCGACTTTCGAAACGATGAACCTATCCTCACGGCTTATTTGTGTGGCTTGAAACCTCACTTCAGCGAAAGTTTGGAAAAAACACCACTCAAGAACTATCAGGAGGCATATTTAGTCTTACTTGAGAAGAACCTTGCGGAGTCCGACTTACCCAATAGTGGGCCACAAAGGAGAAAACGATCTCGACGCAAGAACGCTAATCTGATTCAATTTGGTGGAAGAGTTAATAGTCGAGCTGTCAGGTAATCCTCGAACACCAATAACTCGGAAGTGTACGGGATCTTAAGTCCTAACATTCTTTATTAGGCCAGGTGGCTCATGAGGGATTTCTTGAAGCGCTGATCTCGACATTCCTATTTTCCACATTAGTCCTGAGAATCCTTATTGGGAGTTCTCAATGGCTCGTGCACCTCATCAAGTTGCGTGATCCATGGCGTCCAGTATTCATGTCTCCTTGAATACTAACCTTCACACCATCTCATACTCATGAGTGGTATGGTTTGAGACTGAGCCTAAGCTAAGCCTCGTTAGTAGAATCCACCGACACTAAATACTCAATTCTAGTGCTCGTAGGATTTTTCCTAACAATATTAAGAAGCTCCCGGTGGCCTAGCTGGTTAAGGCGCAAGACTGTAATGGAAAGAAATCTTGAGATCGGACGTTCGACTCGTCCCTGGGAGATATTTTTTGCTAGAATGTTCTGCTCATTGCTGCAGCTTCCAATATTTTTGGGGAATTGCAGTCAAGGTAATGTTCTGCAACCGACTGCAGATAAGAATTGAGGTGTGCACACAGCGAAACGGCACTGCAGGTAGTCCAGCGAGCCCACTCAATACAAAAGAGCAAATTGGTGGCACTGTCTACCGGCATGAAAAGTGGAAGATTCAGGTGATTTTTGCAAACTCTCACTACAGTTCCTTTCACACTCTTTAAAAGGATGTTTCAAGGGTATGCCTGCATATAGTGCGCCGGTGATATCTTTTGTTTCCAACTCTTGGAGGTCGTGTCTATCATAACTGGGGCTTTTGGTGCCATATCACTATTTTCTGATAGAAATGATATGCGTTCATTTAAGAAACCACCTTGAATTTATTGGACATGAAGATTCTTGCCTAGGGACTCGCTGAAATCATAGTCTTCTGGGAGCAGTTTGATCACATCGGGAGTATCGTGGGTCAAATGCTTGTGTACTCTTTTAACGAGTTTCGGTTGAAAGGGGAGTAATTTTTACTTCGCTCGGAGCTTCGCCGGTACTGCAGTTAAATGTGAATGTATTTACATTTTGGGAGTTTTAATTGACCTGAAAAAACGGCTTTAGATCCACTATGAGCAGGGCACTACCCATAAAGGTATTATAAAGCCTCTGCGGTCTATAATAGCCTCTGCGGTCTGGTCCTAACAATGCCACTCGAAAGGTTTTCTGAACCACCATTGAACGAATTACCACGATACATGTGATCAACTACCAACGAACGGTATTGTCCTGGACAAGATGATTTCAAGACCACGTTTTCTCTTCAAAACACCGAAAGAGATTTCTATTTGAGTCATCAACGAGTACAATTTTGGGCAATTTACCCACTAACAAGAATCTGACAGAAATAGGGTTCATAGTTTATTCAAGAATGCCATTACAAACAAAAATATATTTCCATAAACTAAATTCAAAACAAAATCGATACCAAAAAAAAGGAAAACGAAAGAAAAAGTAAAATTCGAAATAGAATCTCACACTAAAAAGCCATAGAAATGATAAGCTCTTGAGGAGTCAAACCAGGAAACAAGGAACTAGAATCGGATATCAGAAAATTCTAAAATCAGAAAATCAGAAAATCAGAAAACCAGAAAATTGGAAAATCAGAAAATCAGAAAATTAGAAAATTAGAAAACAAGGAAATCAGAAAATCAGAAAACTAGAAAATCAGAGAATCAGAAAACTAGAGAATCAGAAAAAGTAGATAGACGAGAAAACCAGAAAAACCAACTAATAACAATTTAAAAAATCCAGATATCTTTAAAGTCAAACTCTCTGTTTTTCGTCAACTCTTTCAAGCCCCCCACCTCTTTTGACTTCTTGGGCCGAAATTTGCACTCCATATTCTGCTCAGTTTCTCTTGCAACTAATCTCTGAGAGTTACTTTGCTCTGGAGTGTGAGGGTCCTTTTTTGGAGTCTGAACCTGATTTTCTGGAGTCTGAACCTTGTTTTCAGGTCTCAGAGTGTCGTATTGCTCTGATCTCTCGGATTCACTTGGTGCTCTTTGAGGCTCATCTGCAGCATACTCAGAAACCGGCTGGTCAGGCAAGAGGTAGAGGTCCACGAGGAAACAAGTCGAAGGTTTAGGAAGCCTGACTCCCACACGAACGGTAAACAAACTATTTCCACCCATAGAACACAAAAATATCGGACCAATATTGAGCCTCATGGTCGCATCAAATATCAAGCTAGAGCCAGCAAAATTGGGGCCAAAGCCGAGCACATGATGGTACACACCCACCCGGTAATTTTGTGGGGTAGCTACACGAGAAGCTTGCAAAGTGAATTCGACGGATTGCATGGGTTGTTGTCCCATTGACAAAGTGTATAAGCTGTCCCCGTTGTCTAGCGTAGAATAGTACACATAGAGAGGCCGCAAGAGGCCATTATATTTCACGTAGAACTTCAAAGGGGCTGCTACGGAGATGGCAGCTGCCAAAGTGGTGGAGACAAAGAAAGAGGAGACGAGGAAATGGGTGAGTTTCATGATGGCTTAGTAGAGTTTTGAAGAATATGAAAGTATGGCATATTTATAGGGCCATATATGCCTTTCATTGGCTTGATTCCGCATTTCGGGACTTACGCCAATACCGGAACCTTAGTAGAGTTCCATGGCCAATTACATGGGAAGTGGTAAAAAGAAACAATCCAGGAGTACGTGGCAAGGTACTGGAAAGCCCTGGTATAAGGTTCAAACAATGGTGGTTTTCTGGGATCATGCTTTGAAAAACGCAGGGCCTGCACACAGACAGTTTCTTTCCCCCAGGAACTTTATCCAAAACACTAGGTGCAGATCATAGCGGAAATAGCTCGCGACGTCATGGATATGATCGAATTGCGCTCGTTTGTCTCCGTTTATTTATACTTGTTTTTTGAGTTTGGAATATGGCAAGTGTGGGGAGTGAAGATAGCTCCAGCATCAGGCATTTATATGCAATCAGCTGTAAACGAAAAGCACTCCATACTCCAATTCAAGTCCACAGGTGCTTATTCATAACTTTTACATACTCTAAATCAGCCAAAAATCAGTCCGAAATTACCCCTCTTAATCATTACCAGTCAGAAATTTAGAAGTCAGAGTCAGATTCTGCCCCGGATACAGTCATGAATCAGTAGGTCAACAGATATAGATGTTCACCCGAACCTTCTATACCTAAACCATTCCCTCACTTATCCACTCAACTACTGCCTACACCCAGTAAATCTAATATTTTTCAAAAGTATTGAGAAATGTCGTTGTTCACGTACGCATACCAAGATGTGACCTAATACTTCTATAGAGCCATTCACCAAATGTCAGACCACTTTGAAAGCACCCGGTAACTTCCGCCGCCGCTTTTGGTGAGGGTAAAACTGTAATTCGACTCCTTTCTTTAAACAAAGTTGAAACATAAAAAATTAGAGAATTAGAGAAATGGAGAATTGGAGATTTGGAGATTTGGAGAATTGGAGAATTGAAATATTAGACAATTAGAGAATTAGAGAATTGAAATATTAGAGAATTGAAATATTAGAGAATTGAAATATTAGAGAATTGAAATATTAGAGAATTGAAATATTAGAGAATTGAAATATTAGACAATTAGAGAATTAGAGAATTGAAATATTAGAGAATTAAAATATTAGAGAATTGTAAAATTGGAGAATTGAAATATTTTTACCAAGCTAGAGGTCTCTATCAATTCTGTACCAATCATTTCATAAGGTATTAAGTTTGATAATTAATCAATTGTGATTGTTTCTAGTGACTCGTTTAGGGCAATTATTACCTGGTGGCTGGTGCCTAATTTTGGTGATTTTTTTCTGGGGTCTGGGCTAATATCTGGGCCAATTAATATACTTGATTGGTTCGCATTGACAGGTCAATTGTTGCACGCTCATTTAATAGAATTTATGCTTTTTGCAGATATTCTTAAAAAAAAAAAAAACTGAAAGGAGCAGTGATGCCGTTTTATGTAAGTGTAGAATGTGGACTGCATCAAACCGTGGTCACGTACGTATAAGTGTAGGTTGCCTTGTCACATGACCCCACCTCCTGTATACTTTGCATGGTCTGATCTGGCGTGTTTAAAGTTTGATATACTGATACGCTGATTTCTGGCTCGTAAATACTCTTATTGTCTTCTTTTGGTAGTCTGATAGTCTTGTTTTTTTTTTTTGGTGCTCAGAATCGTTATGCTACTGCATGCTACTTGTGGACCTAGACCTTAGTGACTACTCACACTTTTTATGTGCCTCTTTAAGCCTAAAAAACAAAGTCTATATTGAGTTCTGGTCTCACGGAGCTCCCATTGGTGAGGTAAAGTGGTGAGGTAAAGTGGTGGTCCGACTTCTGCTTGTTATTACCAGGATGAAGGTTATGAGCCCTACATTCCAATGGTTACGAGCCCCTGCCATTCTTTGGAAAGTTATGACTCCTACTAACTACTCAAAAGGTCAACCAGCATATTTTAATTGTCCTTGTTTCAAGCCCTACCCTCTACTAATCACTCTACTTCCTACCTCATCCACTGCATTCCTTCGTGTGCTTTCCTGGAAACGCACCCGTGCACCAATCACCCTAGCACTACTTCCATTCAGACTTGATAGATATATTTGGAGAGTATAGCTATATCTAAAACGATTGAAGTCTAATTATAGGTATTTGGCCCATTCACTTAGTCACGAACATCCGTTGAGTACCCTGTAATAACTACATAGCTAACACGGGCTACATGTCTCTTTCATACCCAATATCTCACTTTTGGATCTTGATAGTTGTAGTCATCCTTTGGTAGTATTGGAAATAGTATCCTAACTAATAATCCATCTATAGTAATATAAATACCACAGCAAACAACTGGACGAATAGAACATTTAGTATATAGACTGAATTCCAGTTAGTTCTGAATGATAAGCTTGACACTATTTTAACTTGCTTCTAGATTAAAGCCAAAAAAGTAAGATGATATAAAGCTGGCTTTTTTGGTAGAAGATGAACCAGTTATTGAGTTATTAGACCATGAGAAGCAAGTCTCAAAATAAACAATAGAGTCACATAAGGACCAATGCAAGCAGTTCTTCTGTAGGGATGTAAAGTCTGTGAGGTTGGACCCCACCATTTCACTGGGAAATCAGGGTTGACTTTATTTCAAACCCTAAGTTAGCCAAATACTGTACATAGTGGTTTAATTCAATGTCGTAGTTTGTACCCAACCGGTATCACTAGTAGGTCCGTTATGGGTGGCAATATATTGCGGAAGTTGTCCAATCTCAAACCCAAGATCATGGTATAGGAAATGATAATATGCCTGGTGTAATACTTCATGAATCAGTTCCATTTCGGATTCTGTTATTGCCTTGGTTCAAGGCTTACCAAAATCCAGATATTTCCATCTCAGGTATCCTGAGATCCTGGTAGATAAGTCTCATAGGATCACCAAGTTACGACTGTTTCAACATCCAAATTCAGAAACCAAGTGATAACAATTCGTTCCATTGCATGTGTAATTTGACTTAGGATATACCCAAGGGTCTGCGGAAGCACAATGATCTCGAAAAAAAAAGGGAATGTGGAAAAAATCAATGAAGGGATGAATGCTGAAGACGCATAGAAAGAAGTGGTGATATCGCAATATTGAGGTGGTAAGTAAGTACTAGTGGTTGAGTATGAGGAGAGAAACCACAAATATCAATGAAGAGAGAAACCACAAAGAAGAATGAATGAAGAGTAAAACTTAAGAGAAGAATGGATTAAAATTGCAGGAGGATAGTGCTCAGGGGAGTGCGCCTTTTTTATACAAATTCCCCTTCCCCGCCCAGTTTATTTGCAGCCACCAGTCATGCAGGAACGGCGAGGTGCAAAAATATATAAGGGAGCGCACCCCCCATCCTGAGCAATTATTTCCAACAATAATTAGAGGGAAAAAAGACTAGCAATTTCAAAGCCTAAATGTGCTGTACTGATTGAAATATCACTCAAAATGAGGATTAAAATGAAAGTATCTTAAAGCGAATTTTTACTACCTCCGCTTATTGCTTACTGACTTAGTGCTAACTTCTTTTTGACTGGTAATGGATTGAATGCACACATAATGTTTGATTCATAAATTTGGCGTTTGGATGGCTTTTTAAAATGAAATTTTCCAATATTGCCCGCGCCGAATAATCATAAGTGTGGTTAGGGTTCTTTCCTTTGGCTTATGGCCACATAAAGCTAAACAGTGGCTCAGAATATCCGGGGTAATGCACAACCCAAAATACTTTAACGTTGGATTGGCAAATCAGTTTCGATTATTGATTATTCTATTGGATAGAAGTCTTCCTAACTTAACTCAATGGTGACATCCCTGACTCATTTACATTTTTCAAGGTTTGTTTTACTTGGTAAGTTGTCGCGAATACAAACTAAAAGGTGTCAATATACGCTACAAGATCCAAAACTAAAAACAAAAGAAATAAAACAAAAGAGATCAGCAAAACTAAAGACTCAAACTAAATCATACGAAACCGTTAAAAAAATCCAAAACTGGCTGAAATCAATGCCACCCTGGCTGTCCAGATCTGGCTCGTCGTCCAGCCGTTTCTTCTCCTTAAGCTACTTCTGGTCCAGGTCGCTCCTTGCAAGAAAAAGATAGAGGTCCACCTTACAGCACCTATCATTCATGAAAAACCTGTTGCTTCCAATCTTAATATAATTCATGTCATCCTCTTTGCTGCACATATAATACATCCCACCAATGAGCTTCAGGTTTTTGTCAAAATACATGGGATACCGACGTACGTTGGTGCCAAAGCCAAGCATGTCACCGTATGCCCCTTTAGTGACAAGGTAATTGTCCTCCAAGAAATAGTAATAGGCAGGGATATCGAATTCTACGCCCTTTCCCAAAATGAAGGTTTTTTTTCCATATTCTAGGCCGTACACATTACTGTTGAGCTCGTCCATGATCTTGCTTGTTCTATAGACGAGTTGCATGGGATTCTGGCCCATGCTGTTGCTGTGAGAAGAGAGGATATTGCTAAATAAGTGAATTGCATTGTTGTTGCTGGTGTTTGTCTTCTTTTTTGCATTGGATTCTTGGTGTTTTTATAGTGTTGCCAGGGTGCGATATTTTGTGGGGAGACTTCGGTTGTGAC
The DNA here is from genome assembly GCA_002374385.1 of Metschnikowia borealis. Taxonomy (NCBI): domain Eukaryota; kingdom Fungi; phylum Ascomycota; class Pichiomycetes; order Serinales; family Metschnikowiaceae; genus Metschnikowia; species Metschnikowia borealis. The sequence continues at coordinate 10,713 of NKZC01000099.1, forward strand.
TCCTTGTTTTGGCCAAAAGTGGTACTAGTAAGGCCTAGAGTCATGGAAAACATCATGATGGTTTCCAACAATGGTGGGGCCTTGGATCATGCTCTAGTTTATGTGTTTTTCTGGCATACACGACGCACGGCCGGCACACACCATGCACCCTCTTACTCTGGCTGCACATCTAGGAAGTTTAGCCCGAAAGCTATCCCCAAATCATGATGGAATCATTCATGAGTCCAATGGCATTTCCCTTTTTACCGTCATCTTTTTTCACTCACTTGCTCACGAATTGCAACCTCTTCCTTGCAAGAGTGCATAGCATCCCCGGTCATATGCACCCACAACCAGTCCAATTATTAGATCCATGTAACAATTTACTAGCTGGTGTGTTACAATTGTGTACTTGATCATGTACTCCACACTGTGTGAGCTTATGTGGTGAGTTCAGAAGCTGTGCACTTCTCGGAATCGAGTATGAGTCACCGGTCTTTTGAAGGACCTAAAATGGACGGATTCCAAGGGAGAATTAAGATGTCCACCTGATCACTATCTTCTAACTCATTTGGCAATCTTGCATTAAGATATCTTTTCTTTTTATACCCACGTGGGAACTGCCAAAAGGGGTATGACCAGCAGATAGGAGTTTGATGTAGTGCGATTCTTGAATGCACTGATACAGACTAAGGGTGATATCTTAGACTCGCTATTGACAGCGCACTACCCTTTCAGGACTTTGGTGGCTGATCTGACCGACCACATACAAACAATGCGTCCGGATTGTGCGTGGGCAAACAGCCAACCACAAATCTCGCCAATAGTTTATTAAAAAACTCCGGGTTACTTGTTCAGGAGTCATCAGCTAGTGTCACATGTAATTGGTATAAGTCGTAGAATCAGGAGATCTGACAATTGCATTCCAGAAAATTCAAATGAACCAATGATTTGTTTTGAAGCCTACAGTCCACTACACTACGATGTACTAAGATAGTTCATTCACTATTCTACTGTACTGTATACTGCGTTGTAGTCCACTATTAAGTACTATATACCGAATATACTCTACTGGGACAGGTATTAGACTACTGTAAACTACCATACACTACGGCTCCATACACTACGGCTCCATACACTACGGCTCCATACACTACGGCTCCATACACTACGACTCCATACCTATCTGCACTACCATAATCTTGGCTAAGCTGCCACAGCTAACTTTACTGTACCTTACTCCACTGTACTATACACTATTACATAACAGTGTATCACAGTAATATGCAATTCTAAGTCCACTTCACTTTTGAGTCCACCTCACTCGGCTAGGCGGATCACCACTAAGATTGGTGTGCAGCCAAGTGTTTTTGGCGTACGAATGTGATGTGGTGTTATGGCTCTATGTCATTCTCATTAGGTAGAAATAGGTCCCACGAACATCACGGGCTATCCTAAGTATCACTGAATAAGACCACAATCTGGAATGCTTATGTGCATCTTTTGTTTCTCTATAAGTACCATTGACTGATGGCAATAAATACCCCTCTATTTTATGCTGAATATGATTTATTCAATAAAGCTTATACCCATGAACGGTTCATGTTAATATTGCTTAACGACAGAGAATACCACTAGATCAGTGTAAAGTAGACTACTACACTATTATACTCCAAGGTATTAGGCTGATAAGAAAGGAAAACGGAAATGGAATGCGTTCGATGTATATTGAGTCATTACAATTCTAGCTGCTTATATAATACACGTTATACTGCAATACATTCATTCACACTCCTTCACCATCCCCCAAATCAAATCTACTAACTATACACACAGGCACCACCATGAAACACTGCCATACATTAATATAATACACACTTCCTTACAATACTCTGCTAGCCGAACACATGCTGCGTAATAATTAGTGTACTACAGAGTAGTCCAGTCATGAATGACTTCCACTTCCACTTCCACTTCAACGGCTTTGTCCTTTGTAGTTTTTGTATATGTAACTTGTGTTATTTCTTATAGTAAAGGGTCTTCCGGAGTGGTTGTCATGATCAGAAAATTCCAGTAGAGAGTTCCAAATTAGACCCCTCTGCATTTTAAAGAGTATAAATGGTCCATGGTGCGCACAAGATTATATGCGACACTGTCAATTATGGGTGTCACCACTTCCAATGACATGTTCCAAAAAACCTTCCCATTTGATGGTCCTCTAATATTTACTTGGTACACCCCTAAAATTCATCATACCAATCCATATGTCTTGAACCAACGCTTATAATCCCACATCTCACTCCTAGAACCTCTCCTCGTTCAACTCATGTTGTTCTTCTTGTCCATATATTTTGTCATTACTTACTCTATGAGTTCCCCGACCCAAATCCTCTACTAACTTAACTAAGCGAATCGAAGGTATGCATGAAGTGCATTTTCTAATGCGCAATTCTGGTCACTTTTTACTACTGTACATGTGAATGAAGGCCCAGATTCTTCGTCCACTGATATGCAATTCTAGTGTCTAACTCTAAACACTGTACACAGGTATCTTCTTACTCCAGTATATAGAGCAATTGTATCGGTATTTAAAGCAGTAGTATCGGTATTTAGAGCAGTAGTATCAGTAATAGTGTCAGTATTTAGAGCAGTAAGTACCGGTGTTTTGAGTAATCCAGTATTTTTCAAAACAATTCAACCCAGTGCGGCAAAATGTTACAAACTACACTTGCAAAATTAAACAACCAATAATTCAAAAAGGTTCGTACCTATGACTTGAAAATTGCTAAGGATTAAACATTCGAATTAAACTGTTTATGTGAAGTCTCTTTTATAAATTAAAAGCAGTAACTTTTTGAATTATTGGTTGTTTAATTTTGCTAATGTTTTGAAACATTTTGGTGGTATAGTTTTGAAGAACACTGTAAGTACCGGTATTTAGAGCAAGTACCGGTATTTAGAGGAAGTACCGATATTTAGAGCAAGTACCCGTTTTTAGAGCAGGTACCTGTTTTTAGAGCAAGTTCCCGTTTTTAGAGCAATATTAGGATTCTTAGTGACCATATATATCATCCCATAGTTAATCTCCATTTGATCCAGCATGAATAGTAGGTGATTTTTGAGTCATTTAATGTATGGTTTTGGTTCATTTGAGTCTATCAGTAAGATTAAGTCAACTATGGTTTATCTGTAGACTGTAGACTGTAGATTAGGTTTTATAGACCTGGTACTTGACTCCATTAAACTTTTACCTACATCAATTGAAAGATTGTTTTACATTTAGATTAAATAACACAAATAGTGCTCGCTTTATAATTATACCCGGAATACATTCACTAACCATATCATGATATATTAAAATAAAAAATATCTTATTTCCTTTATAAAAAATGATGATATTTATAGATGTATGATATTATGGCGGTTTTCTTATTAGTTCAATAAAATATTGGCCTATATATACTATATGCAGGACGAATTAATATTTAGTTATATTCCTTACGTATAGATCTAATTCTTGATAATAAGACATATTCTTGTCCCGAATGGAAAAATATAATTATCGTTTTGTGAATACAGGCTTCTTTTCCTTGTGTAAAACTAAAATCTCATTCTACTCTTAAATATATATTTACGAATTTTAGAGGTTAGAAATGATAAATAAAATGTAGGTTTATTTTTAACTCAATTTATATCTTTCAACATTGTTCTCATATTTATATCTGTTAGATATTTTCCTCTAACATCAGCTACTTGACGTAAATGATCCATTTCTGTTATAAGTAAAATTACATATATTATTAGTAAGTTTCTTTATATATTTTTACCATTTATTTCCGATGGTTTATATGAGCCTATCAATAATGATAAATAGAAGAATATAATAAATACATTATAATTAAAATATACACCAAGTCCTTTTAATAAAAGCTCAATAAGTAAAATGAAAACTTCTTGTTAGAGCTAACTGGTTTTTTCACACTTTGATGGTCACCTTGTATGTGCTATCCATAGGTTATCGGTATTCTGGGCCTATGCTGTGGGACCCTAAATATGACCATTCACGACGTTGTTGCAGCAATAAGCAATTATAATCCAAATATCAAGTGAGATCAAAATACTCTTTTCAATGCTTTCCAAATCCCGTATTATTTCATCTTAATTCATTCATAGTTTTATTGGGAGATTATAAGAGACTGAAAGATTTCTGATTATAGGCTTGGAAATGTAAGCTGTAGGAACCGCAGGGCCAGGCCAAAAACACTCGGAGCTGTATTAACTTGTATGTTTGATACGTATGCCTCCTCTGTTATATAAGCCATTGCCTCTTCATCGCTGGTACTGTAAATACTTCACCACTGGTAAATACTCCTAGTATCCTCCAGTACTTCTATACCACAACCTCTAACCCTACTCAGTATAGTACTTCTATACCACTTGCCCGTTGTACTGTGCAATATTTCTAGTCTTGACTGGAACAACACCTCTACACACATGTAGTGCTTCGACCTGTATTCATAGTACTTGTCCTTCTATCACTACTACAGTACTACTCAGTATACGATCACTGCTTAGTACTACTCAGTATACGATCACTGCTTAGTGCTACTCAGTATACTCTCACTGCTACAGTGCTACTCAGTATACTCTCACTACTACAGTGCTACTCAGTATATTCTCACTACTCCGAATACAGTGCAACTACAGTCACTACACTCCAACTTGTTTTTCTTTAGAAGGACTATTCACCGAGTCAAGAAACATGTTCAGAACTGTGACAATGTCATGAACGTTTCTGTTGAGTTGAGCTGTGACAATGCCATGAACCGATTTTGTTGAGTTGAACTGTAACAATGTCACGTTATCTGTTAGTTTGAAATGGAGAGCTTGTCTCTTGCGTCACTTGGTCAACACTAGGGCCATGCGAATGTCTTAGCTATGCGAATGTCAACTGTGCGAGTGTCTCAACTGTGCGAGTGTCTCAACTGTGCGAAGAGGAAACACGCTGCATTGCACTTTTTTCTCGCTGATGGGGTTTTTTTAACCGCACAAAAAATTAAAAGGAGTTTCATGGATCCCAAAATTCTCGACTTATGGTGATACCAATGAGTAGTTGCCGTTTTGGGAAATACTCAAGCACAACGATATTCCTGGTTTTTAGTGTACGGAAACCTGCTGAATCTAGCAATATATTTATGGAGATTTCCCGAATTCGGTATTTCTAATTTTTTTTCTATTTTAGTTATACTTCTTTGTGTGTGCTTCTCTTTTGTTAGTTTATGTAGCATGCTCACCAAAATACATACACAGGCAAATGCTCAAACTCAAAAAAACGAGACTATTAAAAAAAAAACTCAATTTCCGCAAAGTCCTTAAACTAGAAGCCACGTGGTAGTACTCTTTGCCACTTGTCAAGAAACATATACATGTGTTGTGACTTAGTCGTGGGTTGGACTAATATGCAGTACATGTCCCCAGAAGCTTACGCTACCATATACCATACACTTATCTTACATTAGATCATGCTGCGGAACACGTCCGATGATATGACACAATTAACTATTAGAATAATACAAGTTCGAAGGCGAACAAATAATGACAGGTTGCGAGCTCTGCCCTGACGGCGAATGACTTCTGGCCATATAAATATGGTAAATCGAATGGAAAATGTCTCATGGTTCAATTTCGAGACAAACTCTTCTAATACTGCCACAGACTCTAGATCTTCGTTTCACTGACTCATTGGTTGTGGTAGTTGGAGTAGCCGTAGTTTCCCACGCCCGAAGACCCGCCCAGCGAAGGCTGTTGGGAATTGGACGTTCTTCTAGGGTTTCCTGGGCCGCGCACGCCCAATGGGTTCTTAGAAAACGATAACCGGATGCCTCCCTTGCTGTTGCTACCTGCTGGGCGAGGCAACGCTCTTCCATAGAGCTCGGCCAACGCAATCGTGGCGTGCGCAACATCTTCAAATTCCACGAAACACATTGGTCCATGGTTATGGCTCACAGAGTTGGAATTGCCATTGGTCCCATTGGAATTCGACCCGTTGGATCCATTGGCTCCTCCATTCGACCCACCATTCGAAGGCTGATTCTTCGTTCTAAACGATAACCTCCGGAACCCCTTCTGCGGCGCGAAGAGCGACCGAAGCTCGGCTTCCGTGGCATCTGGGGGCAAGTTTCCCACGTACAATGTGTTGCAGGGTGGATTTTGATCGGCGGGATTGGCTGGAGGAGGAACCCGTGCCAATAATGATAGATCAAGAACGTCTTTGGACGAACCACGCCCGCTGGACGTTGGAGTAGTGGTTGCCGCGTGTGCTCCTGTGGCGGAACTAGGTCCACTGCGGGTACCAGACTGAGAAGTAGATAATGGAGGCAAGGCTGCATTGGACTGCTGAGATGGGCCCTGCGAGATGATAGATGCCACGGTCTGTGCTGGTGCCTTCTCGTTCGACTGCGAGTGCTGAGTTGCTGAGTTTTGCTGTTGTTGTTGGGCATTCAGCGAAGTACTCTGGTTCTGGAGCAGCGAAGTCGAAGGTTGTAGCTGAGAGTTGGGGGTTTGGAGCAGAGGATTCGAAGCTTGCACAGGATGGCTTGGAGTTTGCAGGATCTGCGCTGAACCATTGAAAAACGATGAAGTTCTTCTTCTTTCACTAGACAGGTCCACCGGAGATTTCTGAGAGGTTGGCATTGGGTTTGGCTGGGGCTGCATGGAAGCCTGAGCCTGCAGAGAAGTAGCAGCGGCCCAATCATAAGGATTGACATTTGCGATGCCCGGGGTTTGAGGGTTGGAAGCAAATGCAAGGTTGGTCAGGCTCTGCGAGTTCCAAGGGTCACGAGACATGCTTTCATAGTCTCTACCATCAGCCTGAGACTTCATCAAAAGGAGCGATTTTCCAGTTAAATCACTCAAATCAATTGAGCCCGATGCGGTGTTCGTAGGCGTGGTTGCACCCGAAAAAGGGTCGCTGAACAAAAAACGGGATCTCTGGTTCCCCACAGAAGCACGCTTTTGGTAAGCGTCAAAAGGCTGCTGCAGCAGTTGTAGGTCCAGCGAAGCCTGGGGAGGTTGTTGAAGGGAATGCAGATGCGAGGGAGGAGGAGAAATGCCATTGGATAAGGACAAATTCTCAAAGCCCGAGATGCTGTTATTAGGGTTGGAGGAAGAGTTGGATGCAGGTGCGGGAGGCTCAAGCTCGGCCTTTACCGGAGCATACTTGGCGCCGAAAATGTACCTGCCGTCAAGCAACTTGCCTGTGGTAAGGCAGGTGGAAGGGTTCTTAAAAGATGCAATGATGGAGTAGTCCTTGATATCGACGCTGACGAGGTCATCGGAGACTAGGGCAAAGATAAGGGCGGCTTCACGCGGCGTCAAGTCCAGAGGCACGTTGGAGAGCTTCAACACATTCAGCAACACCAGTAGCGGGGGATTTCGTGCGGTGGCGGCGGAGGCCGTATGCAGAAGGGGAAAGGTGCCCTGGAGTAAGTTTGGCGGCACGCCTAGGGCCATGGGGTTGATGAATTGTCCGGAAGGTTCGGAAGTCATTGCAATCGATGTCAAAAGTGTAAAAAGGTTTCAAATGGAGGTGGAAGTGTGGAAGTGGTGGAAGTCAGATGCCAGGATATACCAGAAATGAAGGAACGACACCAAGGATCAAGATAGGTCAAGGACCCAAAGGGGCAAAAGAAGGACTAAAGTAGTCAGTTGGTGAGGACTAAATAGTCAGAAGAAACCCAATCCTAAAAGTCCGTAGTTTAAGGTCCGGATCCGGTTGGGGGAGTCCGAGAGTGTGGATATAGCTAGTAGACGCACAGGACCCGAGGAGTAATGGACTAATGGAGAATCAAGGGGCACACTAGGCACGGGGGGGATCCCAGATAGTAGGAGGGAAAAAAGCGATTAAAAAGGAGGCAAAATGGCGGTACGCGGGGTGTGGGCAGGAACACAGTTAGAGGTGGAGAAGTAGGTTTAAGGGTTTTTTTTTTGTATGGTTGTATGTTGGGGTGTAGCCCCGGCCGGAAGGTAGTGCATGGACCGCGCCCTGGCGAATGAGAGGGCGGGATTTGCCACCGGCGCGGGACGGGGATTACGAGCGCGCGCTGGTTGGCACGCGTAAATATCAGAACAACCAGCCACCGCGCCCTCCACGTTCGCTACCGCGCCAGCCACCCGCGTTGGTACTGCACGCACGTAAACACTAAACACACAGCACGGTTCAGTGGGAGTATACAATTGGCATAAACAGGGAAAGATTATGTGCAGGTATATACATTTATTGTCTAAATAGTAAGTTAGTTTTATGTCAGACATTAGCTAGACTTAGCTCTGCCTGTGGGGTATAAGGGAATGGTCGGCCATGCTACGGGCATGTGTGCAGGATTTGGGGAGAAGTTATTGTTGATGCATAGAAAACACGGAAACCTATTGTTTAAACTGGCTCTGTATGCAGGCGCGGACCTTTTGGTGCATTAAAATGGGTAAGAAGTCTAGGCCCTCGTGAGCAATTTTCGTATTAATAATTGTAATATGTCCGTGTAGGTGTTTTAAATGTGTTTCAGGTGTGCTTCAATGTTGTTTCAGAATTGTAGGATATATTGGGGATCTTAAATGTGATTCAAAGCTCTAGATGTTTGTTGAATGCTCAAATGTTTGGGTGCTTTTCCAATGTTTTTTAATAATTTTTTTCAATATTTTAAAGCATGGGTGTAGATGTAGAAGGATTGTTTCAGATGTGTTTCAGGTCCGTTGAGAAGTGAATGTTAGATTGTCTCCAAGTGTCTTAAGGTGTTTCAAGATTGTTTGACTGGTGGTTCAACACCTAGCATGTTTAGATGTGCTGTGTGTCTCAGATGTCTCAGATGTGTTTCAGGGTTGGTTCAGTTGGTGTAAAGTTTTGTCAAAGTAGATTTAGTGTAGATGCTAGGTACCTGATGCTGGACGTTGCATGTTTGGGTGTGGATGTCTCCATGTTGGTTGATTTCTTAGACAATGGGTGTAATGGACAAGTGACTCGTTTTAATCTTGTCTCAATGTGGTTAAGTTATGGATGTTGCATACTCAGCCTGTTGATATCTTTCAGATATTAAGTGGTAGATGTTAGTCGTCTCTATTGGGTCCAGAATGTATCAGATGTGATTATTGATAGATGCAGAATTTTGCTTCTGTCAATGTTGATGAAAGCTCAGTTATCCGGGTATATTCAGAAAATCACCAGAACCTTACCGTTGCCTTAACCAATATCTAATAAGTAATGGGTAATAAGAAGTGACTGATAATAAGCAAGTAGAACGGATTGCTCAGTGGTAATTGGGTATTTGAGATTCATGATTGATGATTCTTAAGATGCAGTAATGTGTGGCTAAAAAGATGTACCATGCAGGTGATACCCTAATATGTATACTTGGAATAGTAACAGTTCCAGAGATTGGTATTGTAGGGACTAGCTGAGACAGTCGATTGAACTGGATGTGGGATAAGTATTCTCTTCAACCATCAAGAAATTGACTATAAGGTTCAGGTGTTTTAGATTGGTTTTTCGCGTTCAGACAATGTCCACTAACCCAACCCTCCACACTAAAATAACTCATTGATTTTCTTCGTGACACCTGAATATCTTGGTACTAATATTATGTTTCCATGGCTCTGCATATGTTAGTAATACTAGTAATATGTTAGTAATTCCTCAGATCCATCTTCCCCAGTTTTTAGTCAATAAAAACGACATGATTGGCCATACCTTGGTACTTCTTTGGTTGCTCGTGAACAGAGACTGGCTCGAACGGTATATCAACCTAAGTGTTGCTTTATTCCATTGATAAGTTTCCCCGAGACTTATCTTTTACCCGAAATTGAACTTACCTTGGAGTTATCAGCACTCAATGGAATCGATTTTGTATTAATATATGACTTTGTTGTAATAAAGGGTTCCTGATTTTAAAGTCGTAGCCACCACTCGTGGTTTCATTAGTAAACTTTGAGAGCTCAACATAATACAAGGCCGTCTGGGTTTTCTGTTTTTCAAATTCTCACAATCTCAATAATACTCGTCCGATGCTGACATTAATTCTCAAACAGTACATAATGTTCTATACCATAGTGATAAATTTAAATACTATAGTATTCAGCACGTAAAACGAGACGCTGTTTCATTTGCTTCAATGATGAATCAAGATAAATAAGCTTAAGATGACTGCCTAGGCGTCTTCCGTCCATATACTGCTTGACCTTAGAGAAATGCCCACATCTAAAATCAAATATACGGGAATTCATGGTCCAAAAATATTCAAAAACGTATCACATTAAAGTGTTTAGATATCTAGTACTCTATGTGTTTTTTGGCGAACAAGGGACACTGCTTTAGGGAGTACTCTTTGAACTGTTTTTTTCAAGAATCTTGAACTTCTTCTAAGTAAAATGACCCAAATTGGTTTAGCAGTATTCTGGGCTTGATGGATCTAGAAGACCTCAACATTCATAAGATCCTCCTAAGATCGTGACTAGAAGAACCGGGAGGTCTCAAAGTTTCATTGAGACAGAAGTCTTTAAAGTCCACAATCAAGAAAAAAAAAATGAAAGGTCTATATTGAAAGATGAGATAAAAAAAAAAAAAACCGTGTCGACGCTTTTAGGGGACGGGCGAGGTTTTATAGACGTTTTCTGACCCCGCCCTATTTATTTGCAGCCACCGGCCATACAGGAGCAGCTAGGTGCGAAATATATAAGGCAGCGCCCCCTCACCCTTTCAACCTATTTTTTAGTATATGTTGATAAGCAGGGATATGTAAGTTGTACCTTACAAGACCAAAATCCGAGATGTGTCGAAGTGGGCAAAAACTCTGCACCCACTGATAACCTACACAGAATGAATGGTTTCAATGGTACGCATACAACGTATCTACGAAGTACCTTGACGCGGTACACGTTAGATACTCGTTGACATACCCAGCTTGAAGGCAATAAAAAAAACACGCTTTGAATACTACAAATTTAAAAGCTCTTAATGTTTAGTGTCTTTCCATTCCAGCTTAGATTTCTGTTACTGACAAGTGCATACTATTGTGAATACTATTTGCTAGATCCACCATAAGCAGGACCCTGCCTATAGAGGTATTATGAACCCTAGTTGTCCGATCATGATAATGATCCTTGCAAACGCCGTGTTAAGATTCTAGAGCAATGCTTACAATTGTTCTACAAGAGAGTTTTGAATGCCACATCTCCTCGCAAAGTTATAAAAGCCGCTCCGGTTCTTCTCCTTGAGCAACCATCAACGAACATAGTTTCAGTTAGGCATTAATGTATCAGAGAACATAACACTATTGAATACTATTGAACACTACTGACCTGACTACTGAACATCTTGGTACTTGACTAACAAGAGTGGTTAATGTTTGAAAGTATCAAGCCAAAGCTTGCAATTCTTGTTTTATGCCTTTGTTTCCTGCATATACTACTCGATATGTTTTTCAGCTGATCTAGGCTCGGAATACGGGGGAATTCAGTGGGTTTGGTCCTACAAAAAAGTGTTCTCCATGAATGATTATTTACATCCAGTATATGGAGTAAGATATAATTTCCCTTGTACGGCTTCGCTACAAGATTTTTCAAAGATAGAATGCAATAGCTCTACAAAACCTACGGGTATTCCTCAATTGGACTGAATTTTCTTGGTTGGCCTAGGTAGGACGGATGAGTTCTAGGGCTTGCCTTGACCAATTTTTGTTTTTTGATTTCATGGTTTCCATCAGAAAATACTGACTCCATTGGAATCAATGGTCAGAAAGTTTACCCAATTGAACGTGGCTGGACCTTTAGAAGCGAATCGACTACCATATGATATTCATGCATATACTGGTTACCATAAGCGACGGTTTCTTAAGGCAGAGATAGACTTGAATCTGGAGACCGGTTCTGCCGGCTTGGTATCGTGCTTTTTCCGGAAATAGCACGAGTTCTTATACTTCTTAAGTGTGGCTGGAACCTCCGAAACCACATCATATTGAGCAATTGGTGTCTCGATATAGCAATCACCATCGCTAAAGGTTTCGTAAACGGGCGACTGGAAGATTTCTAGCTGCTGGATTAGAGACTGGTATGCTTGGGAGGACTCGGCCTTGACCAAGAGCTCGTATATGCAGTCCTGGGTCTGGAAACGAATTTTAGAGACATGTTCTTCCTCGGAACAGAGACCCCGGTCTTCATCTTGCATCGCAAGACAATTTGCACCCGGAACCACAAAAAGTGTGGATTCCGATCTCCGGTTAAGCACCACCACATGATGGTCGAAGAACACGAGGTCTACGGCACGTGACACCGGCTCAAACAGCCAGCGTCTCTTTTCAAAAACAAGCCACAGCGCTTCCAAGTTGGCAACGTACCCTCTCATGATCCCGAAATACTCTACGGGAACAGCCTTCAAATTCTGTACGAGTTGATGGGTCTGCGTCTGCATCTGGCGACGGGCACTGATTTCAGAATTAATCCGGCTGAGTCCCACATTAAGGGCCTCCAGAGCGTCTTCAAGTACTTGGTCTCTTGGAGCAGCTTTTTGGAGTGCCGTGAGAAATAACCGGTACTTGGCGATCCTGCCCATAGGTTTCTGCAAGAGGCTACTGACAGATAAATCCATACACCGGGCCTTTGGCTGGTTCTGCTCCAAGAACTTCTGAAGACCTTTGATATAATTCGACTCGAAGGGGGAAACTTGTCTTTCGACCAAGGCAAGGATGAGCTCTGCATATGCCGAATAGTCTCCGTATGCAGTCCCTTCAAATAGGGTCTGGGCAAGGGCTGCGTAACTATGGAGTTTCTGGATTCGATTCCTTCGTTTCGTGCCTGCAGTTGCCTGGACCATTCGGCCATAAAACTCGTCGTGCTTGGAAATAAGGGCCTGGATAATCGTATCCATATGTAAGAGCGGTGTGCACGTGATCTGCATGCCCACACATTTGACTAGCAAGGGTTCGACGAAGAAGTTGCGGAGAAGAGCTAAGCTGCGGATATACATGTGTTCGCTTTGCATGATCTCCTTGAGCGTGAGTGTCATTTGGAGCTGGGTGTCTGCTTGGTTCCGGTTGGTGGGGGAAAACGTTGTTCCTGCATAGGGGGAAACAGTGTCCACCACCCCCAGGCTTGTGGGTAAACTTCCGTTGGAACTGTAAGGAGAGCCTGAGTTTACATCGGAGTCTTCAAAAACAGAAAATCCAAGATCCCCTAGAAGGTTGTTTTGCGTGTGGAACTGGGATCCAAGAGAAGATCCAAGGGAGGACCCTAGATCGGAATCAATTCCGAGAAAATTGGTTTCTTCGGCCTCGAAACTGGACCCTTCAAAATGAGACCCCTCGCGGGAACCAGCTTCCACAGCCGAACTGGATCCTACCTCGGAGCCAGATTCTACCTCAGAACTGGATGCTACTTCCAAATTGGACTCCTTCTCAGAACTAGATTCCCCTTCTGATTTGGACTTTTCGGACTCTTCCCTGGAATCCGACTTTTCTCTGCTCGATTTGGATTTCTGACTACGAGATTTGTCATCGGAACTGGATTTGTCATCAGAACTAGACTTTTCACCTGAACTAGATTTCTCCCCGGAACTGGACTTCTGACTGGACTTCTGACTGGACTTCTGACTGGACTTCTGACTGGACTTTTGGTCGGAACTGGAATTTTTGGCGGAGCTGAAGTCTTCTTGCTCAGAAGTGGATTTGGTTGACTGCGCCCCTAATCCGTGAATATTAATTTCACTATGCTTGTGTTTGTGGGTCTTAGAGTCCAGTTTTGAGCCCCGAGAGGCAGTTTTTGTATCTTTACCCATATCATTTTTATCACGTGACGTGGTCGTTTCCAAACCTTCTGATTTTTTCAGTGGTTTATGGGCCTTCTCATCAGAGGGCTCTAATAACACGGCTTGGAGCTGGCTCTCAAGATTGAAGCCTGCATACAGGTACGGCCGTTCTCGCCGGTCTCGACGTACAACCATTTCCGGACTATCCAAGAACCGGCCTGGGGGTATTGCATGTATGATCTCCCCATTATAGCTCCGGCTGTGTCTCTGTGCAGCTTTACTTGAGATCAACTGCACTTTTTCCCCGGTGGAAAGCTTCACCACGGTGGGTTTTGCGGGCTCGTTGGAGGTTCCGAGGGCATAGGTTCCGGGGATGGTGAGTTTTGTAGGTCTCTCTACCGGAAACATAGACCGAAGTGTCACTAAAGAATTTGAAGAGTCAAGGTATGGAGTATATGGAAAGGGGTTTGTGTTTGCAGCCAATGCTCATGGAACCGTGCAAACGGGCCTATATGCAGGCCAATAATTTTAAGCGATTTGAGAGTTCAAACAGATTTGTGGAAGACGCGGAGAGAAAAGAAATAAAAGCGGGAGATTGAGTGAAAATTTAAAAGGTTCAAAATGAATGAGGAAAGCAAAAATGATAAGCGAGGTATCATATGTGATGCCTTCAAAGAGTAGACTGGGCTTAAAATGGAATAGAGGAGGTTCCAAAGTTGCCTACACCCATAGACTCATTACGATTTTATTCATTATTCCAGGCCCCAAATTTACAAGCCCGAAGGGTTCATCAGGTATCAGTGCCGTTACCATTGGGATTACTCATGCAGGACAACCAAGGCACTAATGAAATTTTCATGTGAAATCCCAAATTGTTTTTCGGACAACATTGATTCTAGGTATTCTTCTTTGAGTCTATTTTCTCCAATTGTTTGTACTCAATGTTTTTGGCAAATACAGCATTATCAAATGTCCTTGTTCTATCATGCTATGTCATACACGATGCTTCTATGGACTACGACATAATATAAAACCAAGACACAACAAACAGTGCAATTTCCAGGTATTAAAGATGTTGAGAAAACCATTTTTCAGCCACCCACCTCAACAAAATTTTACCTTTCTACCTACAATTATTAACATGGCTATACTGAATATAATTGTACTATGGTGACCGATTGTCTATAGATAAAAAGGTGAAATTATCAAGTGCTCTTTACTAGATGCTACAAAATGATGTTTTTATATACTAAAATACTGTACCGTGCTACTATAAACTACAGTCATCTGATAATACAGCATGGTGTAGTACAGAGAAATGTTTGAGGCTGGACCATTAGAGGAGTTACCAGATAAAGTCGACGTCTATAGATTGATCTACTTTATAGTTACACACGGTGAATGTATTATTTTATATATAAAATTTTATTAGACCTGTATATCACTTTGAATAAACCTTACACTGAAAAAGAAACAAATCCAAATAAACGTAGAGGCTCGGAGATAACGGTAATAAACATCCTTGAGAAGACGCTTTAAAAGTTTCAGATTTACAGAGTTTTTGGCCCATTTATCGTTTTCTTGTTACGATTTTTATTTATTACATACCATTAATTTTATGTTAAGCTCCTGCTAGAACGTCTAGAAACTAATAGTTGAATATCTGTTGTATTCGTTGAGGGAACGTCAAAGAAAGGAATCCGAGTTTCCTAAAAACGTAAAGAAAAAGCAGACCAAAAAACTGAACCGGGTAACCGGTCCAGGTAGTCAGCTAGACATTTATTGAATGATCAGCTGAAGCTAAATATTCTTCATATATATTCATATATAATAGTTAAACCAATAAAGTTTAAAGTTAGATATTATGGTTTACATTTAGATGTTGAATTAAATAGAACACTTAATAAATTAAGTGGTGTGCTAGGCCATCATTTGATAATGTTGAAGCAGAATCAAAATTAGCTTCTGGGCATATGACAGAATACTCTTTTACTATGTTTGTTCTATTCGTCTTATCTGAATATGCCTCCATTTTTATTCTTGTTAGTATTAAAACTGTGGAGTACTACATTATCAGATTAAATCTCTAATTTTATGGCTAAAGCTGTACTGCTTAAAGTTTATCCAATCGTAAAAAGCTAAAGACTTATTCCCTAATGATATACTTCACAGTATACTACTATTACATGTTTGTTAGATCCACGATAGGCAGAGCCCTGCATATAGAGGATTCATGAAGCCTACTCTGTCCGATTATAACAATGACCAATTCAAACGCCGTGTCAAATATTCTGGAACAATTCTTACCGTTGTTCTAGTGGGGAGTTTTCCGGTACTACGTTTCTCACAAAGTTATTGAACCTGCTTTGGTTCCTCTCTTTGAGGAACCATCAACGAGTAAAGTATTAGTAAGGCATAAATGTAATATGAAACATAAAAATCAGCTAAATAACTGCACAGGTGAACTCATTACCAGGATGGGAAGTTCCTTGCCCACTTTGGCCTACACTTTTATAAGTATATAGAAATTCAAGTGACTCAAAATATCAGCAGGTGTGGTTAACCAAACAGTTTATTACCAGTGAAAAGTTTAAATTGAAGTTCAGATTTTAGTGGTATTCGAATTCTGGGTGTAAGCGAGACTTGTCCGAGTGTAGAGTTCAGGTAGATGCACAATATTTTGTAAAAAGTGCCGAAATTAGCCCAAGTATTGTAAAACTCAGTTCCAAAAAAACAGTAATGTGTAAAACTTTGGGACTCTGAAACACTAATTAACCAAAGCTATACATACCATTTTCCCTCTTTAACTATTAAAGGAAGTTCTCACCCATCAAAACCCTAAGCTGTACATATTCACACCAGAAGTTATAAACCACACTAATATTGAATATTACAGAACAAATGATTCGAACGGTCAATTGAAAAAAAAAAAAAAAAAAAAAATGTTTTTTTTTTTTTTAAAAAGGGGGTTTTAAAAAACCCCTTTTCAAAAATAAAAAGAAAATTTTTTTTTTTTTTTTAAAAAGGGGGTTTTTAAAAAGCCCGTTTGAGTGGACTGTTTGGGTATATGCAGGTGATCTATATATGGCCGATATATCCCCTCTCATTGTATTATGTATGCTCATGGTTTAACCGAGTAGACTACGTACTATTATTCGTATAATGAAGTATTTAAATGGGTCTTTATTGCGCAAAAATACATACTGTGTTAGAAGTTGTGCTACATCTTCAATACTCAATATGCACAGTTTTTCCGAAAATTCCAAAAAAAGATATTGGGGTTATTATCTAATGATTTCCGGTATATAAACACTTAATAGTTGCATTGAAGGACGATGTGCCATCACTATGACTGTATATTCAGTGCACTGGAGGTAGTTTACTGGGTAACATCCAGGACTTTCTTAACTTATCATAGTGTAGTGTATACAGATTTTCATAATACTAGCACGAGTATAAAAAACGTGTAGTAAAAAATTACCCACTATATCCATTCACCTATGGATTTTTGACCACTAATATTCGCTTCTTATATGGGTTGCTCCGGCATATAGCATCGTGACTGGCACCAAATGAGGTAAAAGTCCTTAGACCAAACCACCTCAGCATTCGACAGATTAATGTTTTTAATATTCCTAGTTAAGTACCCGTTTTTCTGATAAACATTAATCTTTGACGAAATAGAATTTCTTGTTGCCTATTTGGCAAGAGTCATCAAGTTATACATACTTACGATGTTCTCCTTGTTGGAAAATCTATCATAGTGGAAAGCAATTCCACCCAAATAAAAAGATAACAAAGCAACGAAAAAAGGAACAGGTACCACTTTATTTAATAATAAATGAGTACACTTTTGGAGCCATATCTACACCCGTACACCACGCACCCAAGCGAGCACCAAGACTCTATAAAGTAACACTCTGAACTATACCAGTGCTACACTACTCTAAACGACATATACTTACAGTCACAGTGACAGGATAGTAATATAGTTGGCATAATAGAAGGGGACATACTGCATCTAAACATTCCCTTCATCTGGCCCCCCCTTGCATACAACAAAGAAACACATCAATGCCAGATCTACTAGACTCTCCCCAATACGTCAATGCCGTGTGTCTCCAACTTCTTCTCCAGGAAATGGTTCCCATGTCGGTCCGGGTCACGCAAAAACTTGAAGATATAGAAAAAAATAGAGATACCAAAGAGACATGCCCGTACACCCGGATCGATACGCCATTATCGAGTATTCCCGGCGATTTACCCGGTCACGTGGCCGTTTTCGATAGTCTGCATCTTTCTGGAGAGGCATGCACTATGAGAATCGAAACGTATGGGTTTGAATTGGGGCGTAAACTCACGGAGGTGTTGCTGTACCGGGCTCCCAACCACGCCCGTCTCAGCGATATACTTGAGATCATGAAGTTCATATGCCGAGACGCATGGAAGTGTCTTTATGGCAAGCAGATGGATAATCTCCGAACCAATCATCGTGGCACATTTGTGCTCATAGATACAAATTACCGGTTGACCAGTGGCTTGGATAGCGGCGCTGGGATGCAGGACACCTTGGCCAAGGCCCGGGCGTATGCTTATTTGCCCTCCGGTATCATCCGGGGCATTCTCCTGAGTTTTGGTGTTGATGTTTACGTGGCGGCTGATTTCCTGCAGTTTCCATCGATCACTTTCAATATTCAAACCTCTATTAATAACTGAGTTAGCTAACGGTCTTCTCACAGAACTTGACATCCAAATTTGGAAATTCCCAGGCGTGAAATACTGATACTTATATTCAAGTATGGTATTTAACTACTATACTGAAGTATTACTTTGAACTAAGATGGTGGCATTGACTTATTATTCAAGCTTGAGTCGAGACTTCAATTGGCACTTGACGTAACTGAGAGTTGATAATGAGATGTGATGCATATTTTGACAGACTTTGATATTTACCAATGCTTGGAATCTGCATATCTACTTGAGTCTGGATAATTACATTCAAATCTGGAAATTACAAGATCTCACATGTTACTATCGAGACCTCTATTGAGATCGGTATGAGCTACGATTTTAGCATTGAGAGTTGGTATTGAGATTATCGATTTGAGTCTTCAATCAAAAATAAAGGAATGACACCTGAACGTACTGAAGTATGTCATTGAGAAGTGATACTCAGATACTGGCAGCCGGAACTTGATGATGGGCCTTCTTGAACTGAGACTAAGTTAACTGAAGCTGGGTACTAAGATGTATTGGCATTCATATTGAGATTGATATTGAGATTGATATTGAGACTTATTGGGACTTATATCTATGTCATATGAGATTTGAGATCTGGGATTTGATTGAGACTTGAAAAAGGTCGGCAGGAAATCTCAAAAGTCTCCTACAATCAGAGGCATGAAACTACGCACACCGTTTCCTAACCCAAGGAGTCGTCTCTCTGCTCGGTCTGTGTGGACTATTGGTCTGCCAACCCCTTGATTCACAACTACAAATCCGAAGAGGTTTTCAGAATTGGCAGAAGTATACATAAGCTGATATGTATGAGACTGAATGAGACTCAATGTGACTTATTTCAGGCTCATATGCTGACAATTATGTCAGTACTATAAAACTTTAAATTAAGTTGCAAATAAGGTATAACATTAGAGTTACAAATTTCAGCACCAAAGTAACCTAGGTGTAGATCCTTAATGATATGATTGAATAAGATGCCAATACCGATTTAATGGAGATGGAAGTTTTAGGCATTCCGACATTGTCTAATATGCAGGTCAGTTACTTAACGAACACGTCGAAAATCATCAATTCTCACCAAAGAAGTAATTCCTAATGTAGACTCAAGACTTCCTTAAAACTTTTGTGACTTAACCCGTGAGATTTTGTAGACTTTGAGTGTGTTGAGTGGAGCGGTTACGAGCCCTGACATCTTTAAATTCCTGCATATACCTACACTTGTAAACCTTACAAGGCCTAAAATAGTCAGACCAAGGATGATTTGACTCTCCAAATACAATATTCCTACTCTTTAAAAGGATATGTAGCTAACTAGATGCCTTGGACTTAACTCTGGCTGAAATGTATCACGCACGTGACTCAACACAGCACCGGTTGTAACGATCAACTTCCGTGTTAGACATCGAACCTACTTGTAAGAGTGCAGGACAGGACACTGCACGTGCGCCTCGCGACGAACTCCCCCTTTAGGAAGTCTCTACAGATCAGCCCACTTTTAGGTTGGCCTAGCCAAAGGCACCCGATATAAAAGGGGGCTAGAGCCCAGTCATGAAAGGGCAACTCGACTCACCTAAGATTAAGCTTATTGAATAAATATCAGAACCTCCTATTACTTGAGAGTAGCCATTATCATACCTTCAACTGACCGGGCGAGTTCCTACTACTAGTAGCCTGTCAGAAGATCCCAGAATACCGTTCGGTCATCGTTCCTGGAAGATGCTTATCCTTAAAAGCCCGTTAGAAGCTTACGACCCTTGCGAAGACAGGCTAGAGCCTCAGACCGCACAATAATTCTAACATTCCGGTTGCGGCCATACCAAGTGTAAAGTACTGTTTCCCGTCCGATCAACGTTAGTCAAGCCACTTAGGGCCACAGTGAGTAATGCAGTGGGAGACCATGTGTGAAATTGTGGTGCTGCAATCTTTTTTTCATTCCCCGTTAGTTACCAAAGTATCCGTCTACTTGGTACTGGGAACTTTATTGATTGGTTCTGGTGCAGGATAGGGCTGTTCTTCTATCTCTTGTAGAGTCTCACGTGTTTATGTCCTTGTGTATTTTCTGAATTGACAGACCTGAGCACGTGAATCTCTTCTCGAAATAGAAAGTCTATAGGTACTATGCACTTTCTTCGCCAGAAATCAATTAGTACTTTGGGTTTTGAGCCCTCATCTTTCAGAGCATACAAAGAAGCATGCATCAATGGCAAGGAGTATGCAGGATATGTCCGTCAAGCCCATATAAGCCCCCGCCAAAACACACAACAACTTTATTTAATGATGGAATCCTTAATTTTTATGGTCACTATACTGGAATGATAGTAAGGCAGGTGAGCCCAAGGATTTGAGAGAACATTTCTTTCATGGCTTGACCTTTAATGCACTAGTGATGTACTTCACTGTGTAGTACATACCATTCAATGCTGGTATGTCGAGATATGTATTCCAGGCATTGAAATATTTGATAATAAGCTGTTGGCTTTCGTTGTATGTAATATTCAAATTAGCTTGGTTATTAGTATTTGTGCTTTGATTCTGGTAGTCCAAATAATTGAGTGTAGGCTTGTATCAGGTTGTACGGCCCATGCTACATCTAAAACAGACAAAATACTGGAAAATAAAAACCTAGAACTGGAGACAATGCAATAATATAACATCAACGTTAGTGTTTAATTTTGGATGAATTCAATCTTGAAGAGGTCCAGCGGGTACTATTTCCAATATAGCTGAAAAAGTGTCAAAGTGTGATCTCACTGGCAATCTCTTCCCATATTTATAAAGGTTCGCGAACGAAATTTCTTATGCACGGTGTTCACAAAAACAATTAATCGTGCATATTCAGTGCTTTTGTGTAAGCTCGTTGCACTATATAAGAAGGTCATTCCACCCAATTTTTTATACTATTACCTTCACGACCCTTTTGAAACCTTACACTACTAAGTCTAAGATCACACCCAGAAATATTCTTAATTGGTTTTTGTGCACCACTCATGAACAGCCACCTGAATTTGCTCTTCAGCAAGTCAAATGATAAAATACTTCAGCCGGAAGCAACTTTTCTCAAAAAGAAACAATCTTCAGCGTGAATGCATAAAATGGGAATATGCTATCTCCTTTTTCCTGATTTCTTCCCATAGGTGTTGATGCGGAACTGAAGGGATACATCTTATTATCCTGTATACACCCGCACTATCTCCATAATCCATCTACTCATCTCTACTCCATGCTACGATCTCGATTATGTCGCCTAGTTGGATCTCGAGCCTATACAATAATAAGCGAACAGCAAAAATCTGTTGCTAGAACAGTTCTTGACATCAGCCAAAGTCACGTGGTCTCCTCTCTCACTAGTTCCCATGATGCTAGAATCTCATCTGCTAATACCCGTGCACTCGTGAACCGGTTTCTTCAGGCAGTGTTCACACAGGATATTGCGAAGTCTTTGGAGCTTTTGAAACGCTTTAGAAGTATGGACAAACCACTTCAAATCTCGCAGGGCTCCTCTATTTATACGTGCTGTTTGATTACACTTTTGAATCACGTGATAGACCTGCCCTCTATGAACATGATCCAGCTCAGGGAGACACTCCAAGAGTATAGCCAGGGAATGACTGCAGGAAGTTCCCACCACATGCAGCCAGAGGGCAGTAAAAATACCGATATGTCTCAAGTCAACACCTTAATCGTGGTGGTTATTTTAAAAGCCTTGGCTCTGGTCCATGAAGCTCGCGGACAGCGACTCAGTGCTCTTAATCTTCTAGGATACGTCAACGAGATTAAAAATACAAGACAAATAGACCCCGAAGATGTTCTTGCAGTACTTAAAAAACGCAAGTTGAATCTCATCCGGGAATTTAATTTGGTCTTTGGCCGGAAAGAAGACCCCAATGAAATATTGGATGAAGGACCGAGTCTTGAACAGGCTTATTTGCAAAAGTGTTTAATCCAGGCTAAAGGGAAAAATCAGTTTCTTGATTTTGATGGTCTTTGTGAATTTATCCAGAAGGCCAGATACGAAGATTTTCAAGAAAGATTTAAACGGGGAAAAGGGTTTCAAGCCTTAGACAAATTGGGAACTCAGGATTCTGTCCTCAAGAGTGCCGATAATGAGACAGTTCCAGATCAAGAATTTGATGCCGCCAAAGTCGATTTTTATTACCAGAAACAGCTTCTTCTAGAAGAACATTCCGTGGCAATCCACAAGCATACAACACTCTACGACAAAATCCTGCAATTCGAAGCAGTACACCGAAAATGGATCCGAGACTGGCACAAAATTGGCGTCTCACAAGTTCAGAATAATCCTGGTCTTATGCTGCACCATCCCATTCTTCATGCCTATTTTGACCCTTCCTTTGTTGTCTCCTTCACACTATCGCACATATTTTATGCTACTCTCCCACTACCCCATGTCAAAGTGCTAAACGTGGCTATGGGGATCACGCGCTCATTAAAGGGCTTAATCCGACATGATAAAGAGTTGGCCAAAACATACGGATTGGGAAATGTGGTGTTTTCAGAAACAAGCCTTCTTGATTACGCGTGTCACGTGATCAATATCTTGGTAGAGTCTTTAAAAGTCCCCGAATCAGCTACATTTGACGATTCAGGGTCCCAGCCAGTATTTGAGTTTTTCCATATTTGGGATGAGGCCAAAAACAAAAGGTTTGGTTCTTTGAAAGTGAACGAACAAATGTCCAAAGCCCTTAAGAATTATCAGCTTTTTTTCCAGGCCGGCTCTTATGATTTACCCATGGTTTACCCTCCCAAAGATTGGGTGCACCCCCAAAAAGGCGGATTTCTTACTAATCCATTGCCTTTGGTGAAATCGCTGGATCCTAAGGCTTTAGGGGTGTATTTCTCCAGGGCACATGAAACTGGTCAGCTCTCTTCCATATATCAGGCTCTCAATACTATGGGCTCCGTTCCTTGGACCATTAACCCATACATTATAGGGGTCCTTAACCAGATATGGGACGAAGATGATATTGCCAAGAAGCTCTTTAAAGCCCCTTTAAAAGTTAAGAAGATCCATCGGATTCCTATCCCCCCACGGCCTCGTGAAGAAGATTTTGAGGATAAGAAGATGTTCTACACGCAGTACAGCGCTTGGAAAAGCCACCGTGACCTTTCCGTGCAGGCTTACAACGATGCAGTCAACTTGAGTATCAACTACAATATGGCCAAGCAACTTTCCAATGCCTATTGTGGCCATACGTTCTATTTTCCGCATTCTACGGACTTCCGTGGCCGGGTGTACCCAGGGGTATCATTTCTTTCGTATCATGGAGACGATTTAGCGCGTGGTTTGTTGATGTTTGGAACCGGAATGCGGCTTGGGAAGACGGGATATGATTGGCTAGTCTACCAATTAGCCAACGTTTTCAGCAAGACCAAAATGGATATGCAGCAGGCAAAGCGCTTTGTGCAGCACAACAAAGGCAAAATCCGCCAATCCCACGATAACCCCATGCTTATTGATTCGTGGTGGCTCGAGGCCGATAATCCATGGCAATGTTTAGCATTGTGTCGAGAATTAGTGCAAATCTGGGATTTCCAGGGAAATGTGGAGGATTACGTAAGCCATATTCCCGTACACCAGGATGGCTCATGCAATGGGCTCCAACATTATTCAGCACTTGGAGGTGATATTAATGCATCCAAATCAGTCAATGTTCTTCCAGGGATAGAGCGGCAAGATATTTATGTCACTGTTTTGGCGTTGGCCAAAAAGCTTATTGAAAAGGATTCCCATCCCATGTCTAAAATGGCCCTTCACTTTCTTTCCAGAAAGCTTATCAAGCAAACCGTCATGACCACTGTTTATGGAGTCACGAAATTTGGTGCCACTCACCAAATCCACCGACAAATCATACAAAATATAGAGAGTCTGATGAATGGGATGGCCGTGGGTCTGGCGCAACTAGATCCGGATGTGAACTATATGCAGTTAGCATCATATATTGCAGGCCACGTGCTTGCGTCCATCAGTGAATTATTTCTAGGGGCGAAGAAAATTCAGGCTTGGTTGGTGGAGAATTGTCACCGGTGTATCCAGGCCTTTGAGAAAGAGAATGCGCACTATACGAAGCAGGAACCAGGAACTCAATCCACACTCAATTTTTTCGACGAAAAACGCTTGAGACCCATGATGTGGACATCTCTCTCTGGTTTCCCTGTGATCCAGCTCTACCGAAAAAAAGGTACTAAGACCATCAAAACACCCTTGCAGAAACTCACACTACAGGACGATGCGAAAATTGCACCAATTGATAAAGTGAAGTCCCGAAATGCAATTGCCCCAAACTTCATCCACTCCATCGACGCCATGCATCTCAAGATGACTAGTCTAGCGTGCAAAGAACAAAATATCACCTTTGTGGGAGTCCATGATAGCTACTGGACGCATGCAGCCTCGGTCAGTACTCTCTCCAAGGTACTAAGAGAGGAATTTGTGAGGCTCCACAAGTCGGAAATCCTTGAAAATCTCCGCAAGGACTTGGGACATGTGAACAGAAATAGTAAGCAGCTTGTTTGGGTGGAAGAGAAAAGGAATGGGGAATTCCTAGCAGCCCTAAGTGAGATCCGAGGAAAATACAAAGACACAAAAGAAGATATTTTAATGGGAAAAGCAAAGACAGATGGTCTGACAATTTCGAGGGGTACAACAACGAAACTTGAAAAGGAAGCCAAGTTACAGAAATGGAACTTTTGCTTGAACATAGAGATGATGGACAACCTGCACGTTGAACAGCTAGTGCAAACATACCAACCCAAACTCCTATTTCTGGTCCCCGGACCTCGGCATACCGTGGTGTATTCCAACGACAGTGTTCCCAGACCAGCAGACCCGAAAATCTCTAACACATCGCATGTGCCGCTTTTGGTGCCAGTGAAAATCCTTAATGCTCCTGAAGTCGGGTCTTTGGATATCGACGAGGTTCTCAAGAGCACGTATTTCTTTTCGTGATCCTTAACATCAAGAAATAAGTACTTTGTTGTCAATATCAAACAGAGACAGAAGCTTTGGATCTTGGTACTCTCTAAGTACTTGAATTCCTCGGAGAATCACCAGCAGTGATCGAACGACCAAAAAGTACTTGGAGTAGCCTTTAGACATGGTTGAGTATCCTGGCAAATCAGAGATTCATGAGGCCAATAATAACATAGATAAATCAATAAGATATCCCCCAATGTGCAAAAGAGTCAATAAAAAGGACGCCAGACAATGAACCAATGAAAGAAAAACAAAGATCGTCAGAATCAAAATTTAAACTTCACGAATGGAAGCGTTCTTACTTTTCATTGATCATTTTCTGGAGACGGCCAAAAATCCTGTCTCTATGAAGAGCCAAGGCATCATCCTCTTCATTAGCGAAAAAGTTCTGGCGCTCAAAGTCTTCTTCGGGAACTAAATCGGCCACCTGGTTCCCGTCCTCATCAAAAAAATCATCATACAAATCATCATAATGCTGTGGCTCTGCCATATCTGCCTGCACGTGGCCACTTAAGTATGCCTGTGCCTCTGCACCTTCCACGGAATCCACAATGATAGGCCCATAGTTTTCATCTTCATATTCATATGAGTCACTATAAGTTCCTGCATCCTCGTCCTCGGGGTAATCGTTTTGGTAGAAGGATTCGGCGTTGGAATCTTCGTCATCAGAAAGAATTGCGGTTTGGGACCGGTTTTCATCATCCAGCTGAAGTAGATCGAATTCTTCATCATCGTAAAACCGGATATATCCTATTTGTGACAGAGGGTAATTTGCATTGGTCAATGTCTCTGCTGTGGAAAGTTTATAGACATCAAAGACATAGTCATCGTAGTCTGCCTCCTTTGATGAAGGATCCTGGGTCAAGTCATTTTCAGTTGAAGGATCATTTGTAGAAGAGTATTGAGTGTTTGTAATTGAATTTTGGGTGTTTTCACCCGAAAATTGGCTGTTTTGACCCAAATTTCGACTATTTTGCAGAAGATCAATGTGTTCTCCATTCTCGTGCGAGATGTTCTTCCGTCCCCGCTTCTTCTTTATCCTGGGAGCTTCCTCAACCACCAAATCGTCTAGCATCTCTGCTAGTTCATGTGGAATAATGGCATCCTCTTCAGTCTGCTGCTTAGGAATCACGAATTGGCGCTTACGCTTATTGGATCCCTTTGTTCTGGCCTCTGAAAGCACCGAAGCCAATACCTCCGAGTTGGGCTGTGTCACGTGGTCATCTGTTTCTGCCAAGTGAAAATAGTAGCTCCTAGAACCGAGGGGGTGCGGCGTAGTATTACCTTTTGGGGACAGCGGCTTGGAGCGTTTAGCTGTCTGCAGGTCGCCGAGGATCAACGCCTGGAGCGGGTCCTGGCCCCGCTTTCTCTTGATGCGGAGGATCTGTGGTGGATCCATACTTGGTGGGATGTGGGGAAACGGTGTAGAGGTTTCTGAGTGTTTATGCGGTATAGGGTTATATGTAGGTGTGTGAGTTTATATGTAGGATTGTGGGACAGGTCACGAGACTGCTATATCCCTAGACTACTATACCAACTTTCTATACTGTATAATTTTTACTACATCATTTTGATATTCTATAAAAATATATATCCTTTGACCCCTTTGTTGGATTAGGTGCCAAGGTGGATCAACTAGTATCAGTCACTAGACTTGATTGGTGCGTAAGGCTAACCTGAGCTTTGTTATATCGATATCTTGGTAGTAAGAAGGAGAGTTTCGATATTTCAATCTCATCAGGGATATTATGGTATGGAATGAAACTGGGGGCTGTCCTTGAAATTGAAGTGTAAGAGGTGGTGCATATTTCCAGAATCTTCAAGGATTGACTGCTAATTACAATAATACGATGGACTGAGCTGGGTCTGGATGTCTGAACCAGAAATTTCAAGTGTCAATGAATTACTTACTTTAAATGTATATATATACATATATTTGCATACTATAGATTAGTTTTGTTGTAGGATTCTACCTGACTTGACAGAGCAATCAGGCCCAGATCAAGTGCCATTGAGACTAAGACATGGTCGGTTTCTCAGATATTTCAGTGCACTCTTGGAGTGTCGCACTTTTAGTGTTGCACCAAGTATCGCACCTTTTGCACCCATTTTGCTAGTTCCACCAATTGTGCACCACAATCAGAAACAGAAAGACTCTCCAAAAGACCCAAAGACCTTAAAGGCTTAAGACATTAAGACACTAAGACCTTAAAGACTTTTCGAGAGGCCTATATTTAGAACCTTTTCATCGCGACCTTTAAGAATACTGATTCCTCAGTACTATAGCTAGTGGTTTGCTATCCCCATGCTGTGTTTTCTTGACTTGTTGGGTCACACGTACGAGCCGGAAATCGACATTGTTTTGGTTACAGGCGGCGCCTCGGGCTTGGGGCGTGAAATTGTTTGCCAATTGACTCTTTTGGGCGGAAAAGTCATCGTCTTGGATATACTCAAGGTGCCCCAGAACAAACGGCTTAGTGGGGTTTGCTATTACCAATGTGACATCGCGCAATATTCTTCTTTGGTCAAATGTCAGAGATACCTCGAGAAAAAGATTGGAAACCCCACGGTTCTCATCAATAATGCAGCCGTGGCTAAACCAGAGAGTATTTTGGATATACCCATAGACCAGCTCAACCGAACTCTAGCCATAAACTTGACCCTGTGTTTCTACACCACCAAGGTGTTTTTGCCGGCCATGCTTCGCCAGAAAAGAGGCTACATTGTCACAGTGAGCTCAGTCTTGGCATTTCTGTGTCCGGCCAACTTTGGGGCTTATGGTGCTGCGAAAAGCGGTCTTTTGGGCCTCCACGAGTCCTTGACTTTTGAGCTTAACCTGTATCTGACAAGCTCCGGAATCAAGACCTTATTATTGTGTCCGGGACAGCTTAAAACTGAGTTATTTCAAGAAATCGAAAATCCTCTGCCGATTTTGGCTCCACTGCTCGAACCCGAGTTTGTGGCTCGCCTATTGATTGCTGCTTTAAGGACCGGAAGAAGGGAGGACATAAAATTGCCATTTTATGGCGAGATCTTGCCTCTTTTGAGACTCATGCCTTGGCCAGTGGTGAAAGTCGCCCGTCAATACGCAGGAATAGACCTGCACTTGTTACAGACACAGTCGAATAATTAGTCAAACTCTTTTCAAGTTATAGGTTGCTAATGCTACATTGCCGAGGATCGACAAATACCAAAAGATTACTTCACTTTTAGACTTTTGAGACTCGTGTCGAGAATCCATCTTTCAGAGTCATACGCCGTACTTCGGGACACTTCAAACTCAAGGTCTGTAAAGAACAATGCCGAGAATTCTTCCTTTAGAGCCTCCATTCGGGTATAGAGCTGTTCTGTATGCTTGTAGCCAAAAAAAGAAAGCACCTGGGAGCTGGGCACGTGTACCGAGAGCGAGTTATGCGGCCCCAAATTCTTGTCGGGGGAATCTACCAAGATGATGTCAAAAGCCCTCATTTTAGGATCGCTAAGCACAACCTCGCCATTGACTTCCATATACAGCTTGGTGCACACTAGGCACAAGTCCTGGGGCACTGTACCCACAATTCGTGCCTCTACCTTGTAATGATCATTCGCCACGTCCTTTTTGTTCAAGTAAGAAAGCAGGACTTTGCTTCCAGTAGACTGTCCTTGTATGGTCATGGACACACGCAGCAGGTCGAAGTCTGATTGGCTTTCCTGGGTAGAAAATACAGGTGATCTGTAGAGGAACTGCGTTTCAGGGTCCATTGTTTGCGGAACCTGAGTAAGGAGATCCTGTGAATGCGATGAGTGTTCATTTTGGCTGGGGAAAAAGATTTGCGTTTCAAGAGCTTGTCTATCGGGAAGATAGGACTGAGGCAGAGAGTGCACATTAGTACCCGGTGTCTGTTTGGTACAGTCACCCGCCCTTGAGTCGACTTTAGACGAATCTGAAACTCCAGAGTCAGCTTTGGACGAATCCACAATACGAGAGTCGACTTTTGAAGAATTAACAATTCGAGAGTCGTCTTTAGAAGAGTCAGTCTCCAAGGAAGCAACTTTGGAGGAGTTACTTTCCAAAGAAATAAATTCAGGTACTTCTTGTCCTCCCGTAGTCTGAGTTTGACCTCCCTGGAGCTCTTGCAGGGGCGCTAGGACCGCCGAAAAGAACGCATACAGTTGAGAAGGAACCTTTTTGGTCTCCGACTTAATTTCCGGCTCGATTTTCACCTGCGAGGAGTCTTGTGATGAGTAGCTCGTAGAATCCAACGGAGGTGGTGATAAAAGAAAGTCGTATTGATCAACACGCAACGCAGGCTTAATCATCTTCACCAAAAGATCCCTATCGAGCACTAGTTGGCCTGCAAGGCCACGGAAACGGGCCCAGAATTCTTCAAACTGCCCGGAAGCACTCACAAGGTCTATACCGGTGACCAAGGGGTCTCTTCCGACGGCTAAGCGGACTTGGAGCCGGACGAAGCAGTATTTATGGAACAAATCAATGAACGACGAGTTCTCGGGATCCACGTCCAGGCCATAGAAAAGAGCAGCGCCTGTTCGGGTACAGTACTTGGTAGCGAAATCCAGTAACTTGTCAGAGTACAAGAGAAGCAGTTTCTTGTGTTCAGGGGGGATTTCGGGCTGGTTTTCATGGATATCGTAAGACTCACTCCCACTCAAGTCCGACACCACGAGATCCGCCGGCAGCAAAGTATTGACGCGTAATGAGAGAAGCTGCCCAGTCACAACGACATTTTTGGCGTAGTCTTTGGTGTTGAAGAGGTGCTGGAAGGTGAAGCCCATGCCGTTGAGATGGGGTGCGGCCGGGTGCAAATCGCGATTATTCTTCTTGCGATTTCTGATCTTCTTTCGCATAAACTGAAACGGTAACGTAATTGGCGCCGAATGACATCCTATAGTTGTGTAACTTCAGTGGCCATGTCAGGCACTTCTTCCCGTATCAGTCTCTAAGCTATACTTAGAAATCCCTAAACACGCTTTTTGCAGAGTGAGCTGATTGCATAATCTCAGCTAAGACCAACCTCGTGTCTTCTTCTAGTATTCCTTGTGTCTTGCCAGCAGCGTCTTTTTCCGCGAGGCGTTCACCAACCTTAGGCGGGTCCTGCATATCGTAGACCAATCACTGTTATGTCTGACCTGATTATATGCAGTTCCGTAGCCATTTACTGCATGTTTTTTTCCAAATATTATTGTTTAAGTGATAACCTATTTAGGGTGTATTACTATGCTGGCAATTACATAACAAAGATTCCTTTTAAAATATTTCCTATTTTAGAATTGCATTTGATGTGTGTAATATTGGAACATTCATTCAAATATATGCACTACTCCAAGACATACTTCGTATGTGCACTACTCTGTAGGTGGTAAGGGCAGTTGTCATGTGCCCATATACTCGGATTTTTTTAAAGTATCATTATTATATTATCCATTTGTATTAAAGCATTATTTAGCCTAATAGCCTGCTTATCTTATCACGTCTCTTGAGCTCAGTCTTGCCTGTATCCCGCACATCCAAGCACTAAACCGATTAATGCTACACTAGGAGGACGAAACCATTGAATAGTAAGACCAATTATAGTCGTTCGAAACCGGTAAAAGTAGTTTTTCTCAAAAATTTTCAATAAAAATTCTGTTCACAACCATCTATTCTACTCTCTTACTGTATACTAGTCTGCTGCTTACTATCTATGAAAACCTTCCATATACACCCCCTCATTTACTTGCTAAAACAGTGTAGATGACTGGCAGCAAAAGCATTGGAAAGGAAATTTTATGGGATTTAAGGGCTGTGATCCGGTCAGATATGAGTACTCTAATTCATAGAGTAGCCAAGTCGCGGCACCAGCAATACCCATACACTTGGAAATTCTGCTGATAAAAGCTCTATATATTCATCCTAGTAGTTTTACTGAATTATGAAATAATAAATGGTAATGTAAAGAGGAGTACTTACTGGCTTACTACTCAGATTCTTGATATGCCCTGAAGGACTAGTATAACCCAAACTAGACACGTGCCAATGTAAGCAGAGAGCCTGCGCTACTCTTCCTACTTCGGATAATATTTCATACATATTGTACGTACTCAGGTACGGAAATTTTAGTATAGTAGCTAGGATTAAACTAATATAGAATACTGTAGTATATAGTAGTGTTGCATGTTATGATACCAGTAAGCCAGACCACAAATATATAAGTTGTAGAAGCTAAGTATCCAAAAGTCAAATTCACATTCAACTCGATCTCTCTACTCAGTATGGGTCATTCCGTCACCCTGTAAATAATCCCCCAATTTTTTGAATTACTCAGTTGCTCCATGATCTCAGGAAACGCATATGCTCCCAAAAACCTCCGTTCTAGTGTGGCTACAAAAGTACACAATTGCGATCACATCACGTTTCGCGGTCATTCAATATACTTTAACTCACTAGTATACACTAATTTCTGGATTATAAAGTCTGTGCTGTTTACCGCATATATGTCGACTATCATTGTAACCAAATGTCTAGGACCGGTAATCGGCATTGATTGAGACGTAGTCATAGGATAAGTCACAAGTCCAGAACGAGGCCTCGGCATCCCCAGTGGTACCCAAATCAATTTCCACATTTAAATCCTCGAGCTTAAGGATTTCCAGTGCACGTGACTCATCCACATTTTGTGGTTCCCCATTGGTCAAAAGCTGGAGTGATTCTGTTCCGTCTGTGGGCACAAACGACACATTAGTTTTGGCAGTATTGACAGAGTCGGCACCCACATTAGCGTAGCCAACTGCACACAATATCCGGCCCCAGTTAGCGTCGTTTCCAAACATGGCCGTTTTGAACAATGACGAATTGGCCACACTCAGGGCCACGGTCTTGGCATCTTGATAAGAAAGTGCATTTTTGACTCTAATCCGAATAAATTTAGTAGCACCTTCACCATCACGAACCACGAGTTGGGCCAATTGCTGAGCGAAAAGGGTGATTTCCGTCTGGAGGGCCTTATATGCAGTACTCTCGGGTTGGTCTTCAATAGTGTTCCCACCTGCAGCACCATTAGCAATTGCCACGATAGTGTCATTCGTCAGCATATCTCCATCCACGGAAATGGAATTGAAGGAGCGGTCAACTGCATGTGAGAGAAGCAGTTTAAGAGCAGCACTAGATACAGGAGCGTCAGTAGCAAAAAAACCCAAAAGTGTGGCCATATTGGGGCAGATCATTCCTGCACCCTTTGCAAGGCCAGCCAAGCGGTAGGTATGACCATTGACTTCAAACTGCTTGCTGACCAATTTGGGAAAAGTATCGGTGGTAGTGATGGCTTGTGCGCAGGACAACCAGTGCAGATGAGAAGAACCCAAATTCAGCAGAGCCAAGCGAGGAATTCCTTCCAAAATCAGTTGGATGGGTAATGGATTGCCGATAACTCCAGTGGACATCACTAGAGTCGAATCTGGCTTATTTTGGAGCGTTTCATCTGTTACTTTCACCATATTCTGTGCATCGCGCATACCTTGAGAACCCGTGACGGCATTAGCATTACCGGAATTGATAATGAGGGACTGAATATTGAAATTTTTTTCAAGTATTTTGGCTGAAACCTGCACGGGGGCTGCCTTGAACTTGTTCTGGGTGAAAACAGCAGCAGCTACTGCTTCATTTGGAGAGGTATTGTGGAGAAGAGCCAAATCCAATGCCTGGGTGTTCTTCTTGACTCCTGCATGGATGCCTCCCACAGCAAAGCCTTTAGGATAAACTCCTGTCTTGGGTACAAACCGTTCTGCCTTGTTAAGTAGTCTGGTGTACGTTTTCATGGTAGAAGAAGTAGTAGGAGGAGTCACATGATATGATAACTCACCGCGCTTAGGTGAGTCACGATGTATACAGGTGCTCATTATATACACACTCTCCCAGTTATACACTCTACGCTAGACAACTGTATGTGGTACTATATATAATACGCTGCTCAGTGATTAAATCAATCATAAGCCTAAAACTAAAATATTGGCTAACTGACTTATTATTTGTAGAGACTATCAATCCTAGTCCATGTGAAACATCAGTACCTCTAGCAATATACACTATATGTTATTGGTTGATGGGGGTTCGAGAGACATCTTGAGTTGCTCTCACCCAGTTATTATCCATTGAATTGAATTATAAAGAGGGCTAAAACTTGTACTTTTTGTTGGAGTAAACTTTCATCAGTTCTGCGTCGGCATACGTGACTGTGGCTCTGGAGAAATAGCAAGACTAATATGAGTAGGGCTAAGTGAAGGTATACAAGTTTGAAGCATCACCAAAATAAACTGGTACAGAAACTAAGAAGAGAAGCGATTAGTTTTGAAGTGACGCAAGAGCAAGTAAAGAGCTCAATTACATTGGCGGACTTTTTCTGAGTTAGTATGCAGATCGCACACCAACTAGCCCTTTTTTGAATGCTGATATTGGTGAAAAGTTGAATAAATAAAGTCCTCTGATATCACCGAATAGTCTCTGAAGCCTGTGTAGTACTACTTTGTCTATGCACTTGATGTAACTGTATATTTTCATGTAGTACGGGAAGACTACTACTTGGGCAAGATTTCTAAATATAGCATTATGTAACTACCTGAAGATATTCAAATTAATGGAATTCTATGACCTTCTATACCCAAAGTATTGTTTTTTATATTCTGAGCACTATACATTGGGCTCTATATTCAGGAATTGGTTTTTCAATAGGTTTCTATTGACAAAAAGTGCCGAGCGATTGATCTTTGTACAGTGGGAGTCCAATGATTCTGTAGCTAAAGACAAAAAGTTCTTCTGATAGTAGCCTGTTTTTGTCACCTATCATGAGTTTAACCAGAATGGTGATACACCTATGGGTAGTGCGCTACTGGACTAGTTTCTAGAATCATTAGGGTATTATAATGCCTTGATGTTTTGTTTCAACCTGGTTAATTTGGAGTACTCTTGGTTGTTTAGATCTATAATCACGCAAGTTTCTGTTATTATTGTTTAGGTACTAGAGAGACTAGACGAGCATCGTGGGAGGAAGAAACGATATCGGTCTGCACAAGTGTCGAAGTGTTGTGTCAAGCTTTTGATTACTTTTCAATAAGGGATCTAACTAGTGAATCAATTTTCGTCTTGAATTTCTAAAATTTTTTATACCTAGCTCTGAGGATTTGACTGCGATGGAGCAGAAGACGCGTTGATACTCTGTAAAATGCGCCAGAATGGTGTAGCATAAAAAAAAGAAGATCAAAATTTTAACAAAAAAGAAGATCAACCTATTGAAAAAAGCAAAGGTAGAGAAAAATATGACTAAACCAGTATAAATTTGTGTCCCCAAGAATATAGACTATAAACCTGTGCACTTATATACAGTACTCTCACTCTGGACACACGCTCTCCTTACTTTGTACTGAGCCCTGTAAAGACACGCCTACCAAATGAGGGAGCGAGATATATCGACTTAAATTTCCTAATTAATCACTTGCGCCTTATGTGCACAACCCATCCAATTCATGGCGTATACGCTTCTACACTGTAGACATTTGCGATATAGACTTAAAGACCTGAAAACTAGTACAAAGACAAAATGCTTATATGTACTCCAACGTACTATAACTTATTGAGAGACTTAAATATCAAAGCATTAATCTTACATATTTCACAATAGACTCTAAATATTTCAAACCCTTTAAAATATACACTGATGGACCCGACAAAATTCCATGCCTGCGCATATTAGTCACGAGTGGTGGAATAATACCGGAATTAAAACTTCGTATACTTTAACTAGAAGATGTGTTCAATGAAAGATGTGAAGTGAATGTCATGAGCAATTTTTTAATTGATAGAAAACATTCATCTCAGATGATATACTTCGTGTGTCACGTGATGTCTTTATCCTTTCCCTCAGGTGCGCTCTCACATGACCCATTGCGAAAATCTAAACCCCATCTTCACCAAGCTTCACTATCCAGCACGATGATCCAAAAGCTCACCAAGAAGCTTCAGCGTACCAATAACAATGTCCTCAAGCAGAGCGTTCGTATGAACCTCATTGCTGGCGACAGCGAAACCGCTTTCAAATTTGGTCCTTCTATCAGCAAGCTAGAATTGGTGCTCTTGAGTAAAAACGTCTACCATAGACTGGCTGGTTTGAAGCAGTTCTGGCAGTTCAACTTGCCCACATTGAAGTTCCATAACTCAGACTTGGATATAGTGGTCACGAGGATCCGGCCTCAGAAAAAGGCCGACTACGATAATGTGCCATGCACTATTCGGGTGCACCACACATCGGGCGCTGTGAAAACATTGGAGTGTTCCCATAAGCACCACACCAAAATCCTTTCGGAGCTAGTGGGAATGACCTCTGCAAAGCTGATTCCCGAGTCAGAAATTCCCCGCATCCACATCCCTTTGGATCTGGCCTAGATCCTGTAAATAGTGTTTAATATCGATCACATGATCTTGTGAGATACCAATAGAATAATTGATGTGCCAATGTATTCAGAGTATTAAGGTTTGTATGACTTGGCTTATACAAATAAGTCAAGTTTGGGTCTAATTTCAACCAACGTAACATCCTTGATTCTACCTTTACTCTAAGTTGAACTTTCGCATCTTGGTAAGTTGAGTTGTGTGTGGATTTTCAACGTGTGACACCACAAAAAAAAAGAAAAGAAGTGGTAAAAGTTAGTGTTTATAACTGTGAGGTGAATTTGGTACTGGGAATTTTCCCTCGTCAACCCCGGAAATATGGGAAGACTTGAGGAGGTGATCTGGTTAACTTCGTGCAGAAAACTACCAGACTACAACTTCACCAGTTAACAAAACGAATAGATGGACACGAGCAGATTCTTAGCAAGCCCTTTGTTATAATATGTTATACACTATCAATTTTACTGCATCGTATTTGCCCCAGCACCTATCGTCATGGTATGTGACTCAATCGTGACCTCGGGAAAAGCCTTCTTAAACAAGACCCAGCCACTCTAAATTAATCATTCTTCGTACTCAATAAGAGTTATAACCGAATAGGGAAAAGTGAATGAGTATATCTGAAACTTTCTCTGTAGAATTCCAATCAATAATAATTCTTCATCAGTACTCAAGTAAGAATGATTTTTGTTGATGAGTTAGTTGAATTTAACCACGGCACCACATTAATGTTGTAGTGTAGTATATTCATACAGAATAGTCTTGTATTTCATGTAATTATGGATGAACGGGAATGGATGATTGGGAACCATAAAAGAAATGCAAGACAGAAATGCAAGAATTGACATACATGGTTCCATTAAATGGAATGAACGGAAATCCCAAGCAATGGGTCGTGGTATGGAGATGACGTAAAGAACAGACGTAGTAAATCGATGCAAATTGAAGAAATGAACTTTCAAATTTGGAGATGGAGATTTTATGGACTATGGTATGGATACTATTTGAGGCTGCCATAATGTACCAGTGTATTAACATTTAGTAGTAGAGTACAGTAAGATGTACAGATGTAGTTGTTATTCTAGTCAAATTCCCAATCAGATCTTTGGGATGTAATTGATATGTCACAAACATTCTAGATGTCAGGAATGGGGTTAAAAACGAATCTTCGAATGAATGTTCTGCAATTATAAGAGGGTTTTTTTAAGGATATAGGATACTGGACTAGTCAAACGAACCTGCAAATTCCCGTGATCTGCTTAGTAACAAAGTAGCCTATGAAATCTATCTGTGAGTCCAGGAAAGTACTTGTCTCGTCTCTAGGGACTTGTCAGAATGTTCAATTTATGTTGAGGTAACAAACTTTCTACATTTAGACAAAAACATATATGGTAATTTTCTTTACGATTTAGCAAAACCAATATATGATGTATTAGTAATTAAGTACTAGTCCATAGCAGTATAGTGGTATTAAAGCCAAGGAATAGTTGTCCGGGTAACACTGGAGGTAGCGTTCGGTTGTGGTAGTACTCAAGAATCCGGAGAAGGAGACTATAGCACGAATACTTAGAAACTAATGGAGCAAAAAATCTTACACTGAATGCCATACTAGCACTTCACTTCAATGATTGCGATAAATTTGACCTATGAATAGTTCACTTACAAGACACTTTTACTCAATCACTTCTTCAAGCAAAGGATTGTTATTGCTCAATAAATTTCATAGGTAGTTCTTTGCATTACTAAGCACTATTTTGATAACCGTGTATTTGTCATATTGAGGCTCGCTATTAAACTGCTACAGCACTACCTAACAATATATTGATATTCTGTACAGTATTGAACAAGTACCATACTGCCCTCTTATAATATTGTCAAATACCACACTAGTTATGCACTTCACTATACTACTATATTCTTAATGTTGTACGTGATGTCTGAAACACTTATGGCCTGCAATTCTGGCAACTTCAACCGAATCCTGTCTAGCCTCCACAATTGATCGACTACAGCTCATTACTTTTGCTGTTTATCACAGTTTGCTCCTGTTGTAGTAGTAAAAATAAAAGAGTAATTATTGCTAAAGTAGTGCACAAACCATAGACTGGCATAGTAGAAGGTACTGCTTGCCAAGATACCTGTAATGCACCATCATTCGAAACACTTTTCCTGACTTTGTTGTGTCGCACCCCACCAAAGGTCTGCATCTAGAAGGTATCTTAGACAATAACCTATGTTCCGCTGAAATGAACATTTACAGGGAAGAAACGTGGAGTGACGTGATTGATACTTTCCATTTCAAACACTTCGCGGTTATGGCATCTTTTACAATAACAAGCCGCTTCCCCGCTCTCGGCTAGGCCTTTGTTCTTCGCTTTTAAGACTTAGCGTCATGTCACAAAGTTTAAATTTACAAGGTATGTTTATGCGTCATTCCACCCACGACTCCTTTATTATCCTTCCGTGGATGCGTAGCCATAAATTTTCTGAAAAACCAGTGAAGACTCAGGAAACAATCTGAGCAACACTGAGCACGACTTGAAACTCAGGCATATTAAACTCAATGTATCTTTCAAGGTAAGGTGATACACTGATACTTCTCATGAATGTGACTACTTCGCAAATTCCACCTAAAACATTTAACTATAGTCATTCCAGGCTTGTTTAAAATTACATTGTTTTCCCTCAAAGCTCTTCGGCTATTTCGCTCAGAATTGTCGGTTGCATATATCGGTTAGGGATATTAGCAATTAGGACCCCGTAGAACCTTACCCAGAAATATTAGCCAATACTTACCTATCCTTCTTGGCATGTAATCAATGCTTGTGCGGCCTATCGAGCAGTGTCTATTCACACAGGTGGAGTAAACAACAAGAATTTGGTCAGAAAAAATATTTGTTCTCGTGTAATTCTGAATTAGACCAATTGTATAATGCCATATTATTGACTTACAATGTACGTTGACATAAAGTTCTGCTATTGTATAAATTTATCACTATACAGAAGTCGCGAATGATTGGTAAATAACGACCAGCATTCTTCTAGGAGTGTATGTAGTATAAATGGTGCATACATTTAAAGCAATAAAAAGTTAAGTACTGGGTAGGTTAACGGGAAGTCTTAAATGTAGACGAGTATTGTATATTGCATGAAACGAGTACTGCACGAAGACAAGTATTGAGTATGAAGTGGGGT
This sequence comes from Metschnikowia borealis, assembly GCA_002374385.1. NCBI lineage: Eukaryota > Fungi > Ascomycota > Pichiomycetes > Serinales > Metschnikowiaceae > Metschnikowia > Metschnikowia borealis. Next base: position 49,824 of record NKZC01000099.1, read on the forward strand.
GGAGCATAGTAGTCTAGTGGCTTCAGTACTGCGAAAGCATAGTCCTACTATGAAGGTAGTACATATTCTACTATGGTAATGTATGTGTATTTTCCAGTTTTGAGTCAAACACTAATGATTTTTTTGCATTCAAAATCACAATAATCCAGTCATTATGAGCCAATGCCTGGCTGAGTTACTCGCAAGTCCCAACTACAGGATTACCAGTCCCTAATTCACACAGCAAACAATATAGACTATTAATAGACTACTCATACTATTAGTAAACAAGACATCTGCTCAAGGGTATTTACCAGTTACATATGCAATACAAACAATACGTTATGTTTTAACAGACGTAGTACCATTCACATACCTATAGGGTTATAGAATATAGAGTGAAGACTAATGAGGCTATTTTAGACTACATGTAGTGGTATAGAGTATAGAGTATAGAGTATAGAGTATAGAGTATAGAGTATAGAGTATAGAGTATAGAGTAGTATAGTATATACAATTAGAGCACAGAGTGTCTTACTGAGGGAGTGGATAGAGTGTTTATAGACTAGAAGCGGTAGAGTATTTACTGTTTTCGTCTGATTTGTGAGTCAAGAACAGTATAAATTCTGGAGGTAAAAAGAATAGAGTTCTGACTTCTGCGACTAGTGTTCTGATTGCAGGAATGTGACTACTTGGTGAAGGTGGACTATTGAAAGGTTTGTATAGTATTCTTAATAAAAATAAAATTTAGATAGGATGGATGTTAGAGATGCACTTATAGACGGACTGCAATACTAAAGAAACTATTAAAAATATGCATTGTAGTCTAGTGGATCATATACCATGTCTATGTTGTTCTCCACAAACCCACTCTGTATCTAAAAATGCTTCTAGCCTCTAACATGTTTCAATTCATGTCTGTTTCTAAGACATGTAGATGTCTTCCATCTGTAGAATCAATTGTAAGTGTGTCTATGTTTAAAGACATGGTCTCTGCTAAGACGTAGCTTCTTAATATCTAAACCCAAGACTAAGTTCCAATCTTCTTTCTTTGAACTGTAATTCCTGTGTCTGGAATATGTGATTCTTGTCTTCAAGAATTCCTGCACTCCTCTCTAGCCTCCCAAAACAGACTCGCTTTCTTGAATCAATACCTCCGGTTCTGTCTTGTAGAATTCATTTCTTGCATTTATCTTCTGGGACATTCTATTTCAAGCTCCTGGACTCACATAACTTCTAAACAGGTTTCTGAAGTCTATTCCGCCCCTGAACACATTAAAGCACAACTCTAGCTGCTTTAATGTCTTCAAGACCTTCAAATATGACTTCAACTTGGAAGAAACCGCATCCTCTAATCCCGTCTAGCTCCTGAGAAATTCCATGAGCTTATCTTTACCTTTGAGCTCGATGAGCCTGTGGATCTCCTGGACTTGCTCGTCAGTAACAACTGTCTCATTTGCTCCGTTTTCCTCACTCCACAAAGTCTTTCCTGTCTCTGAACTTTCTGTAGAATCCTTCAATCTTTCATGCACTCCATTGCATTCTTTTTCTTTGGATTCTGCGGAAACGGTTTCTCTGGAATCAGAATCTCCCTTTTCGATGACTTTGTCTCCTCTCTCATGCATATCTAGAAGAACCTGGACCGCATCCCAATCCTGTTCTCTATCCCTTTTCTTATGTTCTTCATAATATGCAATATCCTTCTTGATCCCTCCGTTGGCAGTATTGATGAAATCTAACACTATGCTCTGTTCCGGCACACGATATATGAATGGCTGGCCTTTACCATTGGTCATAAGCAAAACTCTGGCTAGCTTGGAGGAACTTTTGGCCATGATTCGTTTATCGATGGCATAGTTCTGCATATACTCTGGCACTTTGTAATTCAGATCCACGTCGTCGTCGTCTTCCGATTCCACATGCGAGTAATTGCCATTCTTATGCTCAAATTCGGCAGTGTGTGTACCCACATAGGCCATGGCTTGCAGATACTCCTGCAAGGTGACATCACTGTCGTTATCCAAGTACGCCTGTTCCCTATGTTTGATGAGGAAGTTGTTGGCCTGCACAAACAGAAGGAAGTTATTCTGCACGGAAGCATCCAACACCAAGGCATCCTTGAAACTGCGCCGTTCAAGCCATTGGGCCGGAATTATCGACTCTATATGGTTCGGACACCGCCATTTTTGGCCCAAAGTTTTGGCCAGGCACACAACCCCCGGAAGACAGTCCAAGTGCCACCACAAGGGGCAGAAGTCACATGACACCATTGTCCGTCGCTGCAAGCCCGACATTTTGCACTTATGACAGAGCCGGGGATTACCCTCGGGATCATAGAGGGCCTCTACCTCCAACTCCTCGTTTTTGTTGTATCCGTTTAGCTGAGCGGTTTTCGGCACTGGCAATTCCGGTTTCATGGACCCATCCGAGTATTGGAAGTCATCTCCCGTGCTCACATCCATAAAAGTGTTGTCTCTGAGCTTTTTGGGAAGGCGAAATTCGGTGGGGTTGCGTCCATGTATTGTTTCCAAAAGCCCTCCAAACATACCCAAGCTTTTGTACAGTTTCTTCGGAATTAAGTCGTGTTTGGCCAAGCACTCTGTGCAGTTCCAGTTTTCCTCGGGGATTTCCTGAAGCGGTGGGTTGCAGCACAAGAGATGGAACGACTTGGGGCACGAATCACAGCAAATAAACACACCTGTGCCTCCACACGTGGTGCAGAAGTCGTCATTATTGTTATCATCAGTGGGTTCGGGGAGTTCCGGGGAAGTCCGAGTCATAAGTGTAGGAGGTCTCTTTGGCGAAGTAATTTTGAGCCGTTTGATGGAGCGACCAGGGCTCGTGTGATGGCTAAAGGTACTTAAAGGTGTGGCTGGAATGGCTATTACCTGCAGTCTAGCAGTGGAGAGTTTCCTTTGTTTGGGCACATGTTGTCGGAGTTCCGAGGGCTGGGACAAGGCCTCCAGCTTGAGCGTCTGTAGATGCTTAATATATTGCTTTTCTCGTTCAGCATGGAGTTTATCGTCGGGCTTAGCCACAGCAGATGCAGGCTTCCGACCCCGCTTACCTTTTCCGGTAGCCACCGCTGCACGCTTGACTTTAGCCGGAGGAAACGACTCTAAAGTATGGCCAGAGATACCTGGTTTGGGCACGGCCAACTGCGGTTCGACAAAGCTTTGAGGCTTAGAGAATTCGGGCTTATCGCCTTTTTCAAATTTGAGGTTTGGGACCTTGTACGTAAGATTTGAGTCCTTCGAAATACTCGGCTTCTTAGACGTAATAACAGGGCTGTTCTGTAGAGAAAGCGACGTTGTCGCTAGCGAGTCAACTTGACACGTTTGCGGCTTGTGCCCATTAGGGCTATTTTCAGGAAGGGCAGACACAGATTCCTGAGCTTTACGGGCGGCCATTCTTGGCACTCTTCTGGGCTTGTCATCGAGATCTTCCAAAGGAGTAGGACCAAGAAGCGCAAGGTTATTTCTGCGTCTCCGTTTGACGACCTTGGGGGCTTTTCCAGGCGTTTCAGGCGTTGCAGATTTGACAAGTTTCAGGAGTTTGGGCAGTTTGGAAAGTTTAGGCAGTTTCAAGGGTTTGGGCGGTTTCAGTGTTTTGGACTGTTTCTCAAGGGTGTCAGAGTTTACCAGCGGGTCCAAGTTTTTCTCCATTGAAACAACCAGCGAGTTCATTTTAGCCCGTGGAGGTTTTGTTTGGGCGAAGGAAGCTTCAAAAATGGGGTTGAAAGTCTAAAGCTAGATGGAGCCCGAGGAAAAGAATTAGTCTCCTTATAAAGGGCCTTGGGGCAGGTCACGTGGGGGATGAAAACCCAAAGGAAGGCCCAATCTAGACAATCAAAGGATAATAGTAGGGAAAGAGCTGTGTTTCAGCCTTGTTTCAGCGTGTTCTATGGTCCTGTAATGCAGACCTGGTCGGACCGTAGTAGCACAGTATTTTCACTTGAACGCGCGAAAAAGAGACCAGCGGTTTTACCAGATCCGGAGCGTATGGGAGAACAAATACGACGCCAAATTAAACGAGCCAATATAATTAGGAGATTTTTCGAAATTGGGAGTTTTCAACGTGAACAAGTCTCAAAGTCTCAGGGATTAAGCAATTCACGGAGTGTGTGTTCTTCACGAAAACGTAATTATGGTTGGTTGAACAACGAATTAAGGATTGATGTTTACTTTTATGTTTTGGAAATTAGTGGTGTATGAATTGGAATTTAAATTGTATGTTTTGAATTTAGTGGTGCTTATTTAGAATGCTTTGAGATTTATTTTGTATTGTATTTGAAAATGGCGATACCGTGTAACGTGCCTCGAGCGTGAATGATGTGAATGAGATATCGTGGAAACGAAGTGGCGGGAAATTTTGGTGTCAAGTGATGGAAAAAAGCGGAAGAGGGCTGAATAAATGGGACGCTTAAAATATATAAAGGGCGTACAAGTGAAAGTCGTACAGTGCGACTCATTAACTGCTGCTTAGTCGGGTGTAGTGTATAGGGTGGAGGTAAGCTTAAATGGTAGTATAGTAGTATAACTGGTAGTATGGTGTGACTAAGCCAACTGCTGGTTCTGAGTAGCGTAGTGGACTACGACTTCAATCTTGGCTTATGCTGAGTAACTTGTTATTACTTCCATGTCTGACTTGGAGTCTTACAATGTAACAGTTGCTCGGTTTTGTTTTGTTTTTTTTGTACGAGCAATCAATCGGCTATATCCCATTTAACCGGTACATATTGTACCAATTACTATGTAATAATTCATCAGCGTAGTAATTCATTGGGGTAATTATTCTCAGTGGGTAAGTTATGTCTCGGTCCAGCCCAGCTCTTGTTCTACGAGCGACGCTTACAGGATCTGCTTCGCATGGCAAGATTTGCTTGGGTATGGAAGAGTCGATTTTGAGAATCAGAGACAGGTCGCTATGAACTCGCACTGCCCAAAAATCTTCTACGGTAATTTGGACAGTAGAATAGGGAGGGGTTAAGATATCATATTAAAGTAGTAGTGTGATAGGATAATAGAGTTTTAGGAAAAGGGTTTTAGGTAAAGGGTAGTAGTGTAATAATGTGGTCCAATCGAGAAATTTATGGGAATCGGGTTATAGTGCAATAGTGTAGAGAATATTAGGGTAATAGGTTAGGAGTGTAATTTGGTAGTAGTGTAATAGAGTAGTAGTGTGGTAGTGTAATACTGTAGTACAGTGAAAAAGTGAAAAGGAGTAGCATAGTCATGGTGTACGCCTTTATAGGGTCTAGAGGAAAGGTAGTAGTGTGGCATTATTGCACTGTAACAAAGTCGTGTAATGGGGCTGTGTAGTAATAAACAGGGGCTGTTGGAGCGGCAGTGTTTAGGATATTAGGATCTTCGGGTATTCGGTGATGGTAATGGAATTGTAGTGCGATGTGTTAGGGGGTTAGGTGGTTGTGTCATAGGTACTGTGACTCTTTGTACTGTGAATAATGGCTCAATATTTACCTGCGTGAGTATTCTACACTCCACTCTTCTATGGTCAAAATGAGTCTACCTAGGCTGCAGTCTATCATAAATTATTCCATTACATACTACGTTTAG
>NKZC01000374.1:0-13157 GCA_002374385.1 Metschnikowia borealis
AGTACTTGCTTGGTAGTGACACAAGAGTACGATACAGGAGAGTTTGGAATCAAAAGAAAATTTAGCACAATAGCATTGTTCTTCGTAGTAGTAGTAGTAGTAGTATTTCATAGTATTTCATAGTATATGTACTTTTGATAGCATTTTTTATTAATACTTTTATCAGCAGTATTTAAACTGTATAGTAGTGTTCTTAGTAGCAGTAGCAGTAGACCAATAGTCGTATTACAGTATATCAAAACTGATGCTTGTCATTTACTTGGGAATGTTAGCCCATATGCCTACCAATGTCACTCCATACTATTCTAGACAACCATCACGCGTCATCATCTATCTTGGTAATTAGTAGTCATATACTCTCTTTTTATGTGGCCAATAATGAACTTAGTAACAAGTTAGTCTATAGTATTTATAGTATGCAGCCATGAATTTCAGATCTATAGCACCTGTAGTCATTATTAATTTATGGAGAGCTTAGTCTTCAAAGATTCATCTTTTCTGTGTCGGATTCATCAACATTAGACTTTGTAGATAGCCAAATAATGTATATATATATAAAGAGGAAGCTTCTCTCATTAGTCTAGTCTAGTGATATTAATGGTAGGGTAGAATACCACAGTGGTATAAGTATATATCTAAGAATCATTTACTTCAACTCAGAATCCAGATTAATTTAAACAGAGAATTGTGGTAATAGTCTCTACAATAGTATTTACTCTATAATTTACATAATTAGGCTAGCAAACCCATCATATAAACTGGGCCCCTAGCACGCAAAGCATATGTCATACCCAGTCATACAAAAGTCATACAAAAGTCATACAAAAGTCATGTTTAGGAAGAAAGGCTTACACATACTGATCTTATAGATATTCTAGTCATGTACTAGTCATATAATAGTCATATAGTAGTCATATACTTGCCTTATTAGGGTAATTGGAGTAGCATAGTTGAATAGTAGCAGAGTACATTAAAGTAGTATAGTATTGTTCCATCGCATATGGAGCTTCCACAACGCATACCGTTTTGAACCCATGGTTACTGATTTGTTGGCAGGAAGCCCTTTGCAGGTAAATATCCCCTTTGGGTATAGCCACAGGGTAAGTATGAGGAGCCAAGCAGGATCGACACTCGGCAGGCCCCACTATCAACTATCCCGATCCCTTCATCTAGGGAATAATCAACGAATATAGTAACGATTAGGTATCAAGAATCTAGTATAGTATAATAGTATAGTATAATAGTATAGTAGTATAGTATAGTAGTATAGTATAGTAGTATAGTATAGTAGTATAGTATAGTAGTATAGTATAGTGTACCTTCAGAGTCCCCATAGTATTTATAGTAGTAGTCTCTTTTGGAATCTATTCATACGTCTATTTGGTTACTTATCTGTGTTCGTTGGCTACTCTTGAAGAAATTATGGGTTACCCAAAAGCTTTTGGGTGAGCCGATTGGTGAAATATCTAGATGGGTGGCTGGCCAAGGTTAACTACTCATCCCCAGTGAGCTCAATTTCCATGTGGATAGATGATACCCATAGCCATAAATTTTAGGAATTTCGTAGTAGTACTAATCCCTAGTCTCCATACTTTTTATGGCTCAAGTCTAGTAGACACGAGTCAGACCTAATCTAGTATAATTATGGTAGTAGTGTTAATACTCGGCTAGTCTCAGTCATCTCAGTCATCTCAGTCAGTCAGTCTATTGAAGTAAAGCTCCAGAATTTTTCCAGTTATAATGTCGTGCAATCACATGCCCAATAACAGTAGGCATCCTCTTTTTCCGGAATCAGAATGTGGTTCACCGTGATTATGTCAGACAGGAATGGGGCCTGCACTTTAGTGCGATGGGTCTCCGCGATGAGATGCCCCAGAGAAGCGGGACCTGGACCGCGCATCTCAGGCTGAAAAATTGTAGCGACTTTTTACTATTTTCTACTCATCTCTCTTTCCCATACACACACACACAATGGCTAAGACTTCGACCAAAACCAAGAGCACCAAGCCCGTGAAGAAGCAAGAATCCTCTTCGTCTTCTTCGTCTTCTTCGTCTTCCGACTCGTCTTCTTCGTCTGAGTCTTCTTCTTCCGACTCGGACTCGTCTGATTCTGAGGAGGAAACCGAGAAGAAGGAGGCTTCTGGCTCCGATTCCGACTCTGACTCTGACTCCGACTCTGAGGATGAGAAGAAGGACGAAAAGAAGGACAAAAAGGAAGAATCTTCCGACTCTGAATCTGACGACGACAAGAAGGATGAGTCCTCTGACTCCGACTCTTCCGATTCGGATTCTGACTCTGAAGATGAGAAGGACTCCAAGAAGGAATCCAAGAAGGAGGAGTCCGACTCTTCTTCTTCTGACTCCGACTCTTCCGACTCTGAGGACGAAAAAGATGCCAAGAAGGAGGACTCTTCCGACTCGGACTCATCTTCCTCATCTTCCTCATCTTCTTCGGACTCCGACTCTTCTGATTCCGAAGACGAGAAGGTCTCCTCCGACTCGTCCGAGACCGTCAAGCGTGCATCTGAGGACTCATCGGACTCCGGAGAGCCTGAAACCAAGAAGGCCAAGATCGAGGAAGAACCAGCCACTCTTTTCGTGGGTAGATTGTCGTGGAACATCGACGACGACTGGTTGAAGAGAGAGTTCGAGCCTTTGGGTGGAGTGATCTCCGCCAGAGTCATGATGGAGAGAGAAACCGGCAAGTCCAGAGGTTACGGATACGTCGACTTCGAGACCAAGGCAGCAGCAGAAAAAGCATTGAGCGAGTTCCAGGGCCGCGAGATCGACGGCAGACCAATCAACCTTGACATGTCCAACGGAAAGCCCAAGCAAAAACTACAAACCGACCGTGCCCGCAAGTTCGGCGACGTCCCTTCTGCTCCTTCCGACACCTTGTTCGTTGGTAACTTGTCTTTCAACGCCGACAGAAACCTCTTGTCCGAGACCTTCAGTGAGTACGGATCCGTGGTTTCGTGCAGAGTCCCTACCCACCCAGACACGCAACAACCCAAGGGTTTCGGATACGTTCAATTCTCGTCAGTGGAGGAGGCCCAGGCCGCCTTGAACGCATTGAACGGTGCTTACATCGCCAACAGAGCCTGCAGATTGGACTTTTCCACTCCTAGAGACAATGCAGGAGGAAACCGCGGAGGCAGTCGTGGAGGTGCCCGTGGAGGCCGCGGAGGTTTTGGTGGACGTGACAGATCCGCTCCGCCAAGATCCGGTGCCAACACTGCTGAGTTCAAGGGAAGCAAAAAGACTTTTGATTAATTGTTGTACACTACATGACTCTTTTCATAACCGCAATATACACAGAAATAATGGCTACGTGCCGTGAGTAGGCCCGCCACATTTTGTGAAGTTTATTTCGCATACATCCCAGAGTTTATAATGGCAGTATCATAATGAAGTGCCATGTTACACTCCCCAAAAGAAAAAAAAAACACTTGTTAATAAGACTAGGTATTACAGTTAAGGAGCAGTGTAATTATTAATATAAGAGATTAATAAAAGAGAGATTGGTTGACGAATAAATTGATTGACGAATAAATTGATTGATGAATTAATTGATTGACGAATTAATTGATTGACGAATTAATTGATGTAATTGATAATGATTGTGGTGAATAATGTGTATAGAAGTTGGAGATAATAGTGTATACTGCACAGTGGCTAGGAACAGTGTGCAGTGAGCAAGATGGATAATGGAACCGTGAGTGCAGTGTATAACAAAAGCTTAGTAATACACTAGTGCCATGGCAAGCGCCATGGCAAGTACCCGTATATCCGAATTCCAATCTTAACCATGATCTAATTACTAATCTCTAGGAGGAAAGCTACTGGTTTATTTTGTTGATCTGTATGGGGTAGTGGTATAGTGCGCAATTGACTCCAGAGGAGGGAGATCACTACGAGACATGGTATGTGGGCTAAAAATAGACGCACTGGAGAACTACAGAATTCCAATGCCGGGGATTTTGATGGTTTAGAGATTTGGATAGTTTAGAGATTTGGATAGTTTAGAGTTTTCAACAATTTAAACATTTTAAAAATTTACAGATTTCAACAATTTACAGATTTCATGGTCGACAGTCTTCAATTGGTCGATGATTGGAGGTGGTGTGGGTGCGATTTATTATGGGCATGTGTGATGGAAGGATATGGATGTGTAATGGATAAATTAGCTGAGAGAGAGGCTAGTATAGACCGGGTGTGCCGTGGCCAGCGTACATGCCGGGTAACTCTAGATACAGGCCCGATCAACCGGCCTTAAAAAAAGCCGTTTACTCGATAATTATCATGCGACAATTCGTCATGGGCCTTATTGTATGGCTTATTGTGATCTCCATTGCGAGTTCTCGTTGGGGCCCATTGTAGCTTCGGCGCATTATTCGGGTCGCGGAAGCCGCGTCGTATCCGGCCTACATGCGCATGGAAGGTGCCTGGAGGCCCAGATCGGGCTGCCTTCAACGGTATTTTTTACGAACCGGCTATTATATCCGGCTCGAGGGGTCTAGCACGGAAAACACGCGGTTTACGGCGTCAGCGTGCATGTTCGGCGACGCCTCACGTCAAAACCTCAGCCCGCAGTCACGTGACCGATCATTCCCTCTTCCGCTCCGTCTCAACTGCCCAAAACTACTCCACATACATCACAGGGAACTCCGCTGCAGCCCACCTAGGCTCCCCATCCGCCCCTCCCCCGACCGCTCGTACTTATAGCTGATCTCTCTTTTGCCCGAGCTAAATCTAATTCTGGGCATGAGGAAGGCGGTCACCAAGTTCATTGGCAAGCTGAAGCCGCACGACCACGGCTCGTTTCGGATCGACCATGGCTCCGTGGAAGACTTCTACATAGCCTTGGATGACCCGCATAAGCACTTTGTTGCTGGCGATGAGATTTCGGGCCAGGTCATTTTGCTAAGTAAGAAGAACTTGGCCAATATCGTCATTACCTTTTCGCTCTGTGGCTATGTTAAAATCAACGCCTCGCCGCAAAGCAAGTTGCGGTCTATGAAGCATGTTTTGTTTAACCATACTATTAAGATCTATGGGCCCGACCTTAATAACCTTGATACCGAGCGTACCAATGCAAATTCCACTAGAGCTGCTGATGGCTCGGAAATTAGACCTGACTCCACTCTCCCTGGCCTTCTAAATGGTCTAGATAAGGGCGAGCACAGATTTCCGTTTGTGGTGAAGCTACCGCATAAGAAAATCTACACCAGTCTCGATTTTGGCAAGGGTGCCATTCTTTATGTGCTACGAACAAATCTTACCACGGTGGAGTCGGCCCTTGGGTCTTCCAAGCCCAAATCCACCGCCGCCTCCCCGGGTGACTCCTCAATGACGCTAATGAAATCGCTCTCTAAACTCCATCACCCGTCTTATTCCTATGAAAAGACAATCAACCTTATAAGTCCGGCCGACGTTGCCATATACTCCAATCCCAAGCTCAAGAAGCTAACTATTAGAGATCCCAAACGAGGAAGGCACCCCAGGGTGCAGTCCTCCAATTGCACCATCAACACTGCTGCCACACTCTCGTCCAACAACTCCGATACCGAGAGTATGAGAAATACCAACCAGCTGGCGAACAGTCCCAATAGTAATGGAGTGGCCTCGCCCAATCTGCCAGAAAACCCTCCCAACAACATCAAGGTGGTTATGGAAGTGGCACATGGTGGTTTCTTGCGTGGAGAACTCATTCCCATTAAACTCTCCATTAGCCACTTGAAGAAGATCCAGGACACCAGGGGGATCATCGTGACTCTAGTGCGGGTTTGCCGAATTGACTATGGACCCGATGGCTCCTACGAGTCCTTCCGCAAAGATCTACAGCAACTGGTGATTCCGCTCTATGTGGACCCTGTCACTCTTTGTCTGGAGATAAGCACGAGTCTACGAGTTCCTGCAGATGCATTTCCCACCATCTCTGGATGTCCCATGGTGTCATTCCAGTACTTTATAGAGGTCATGTTGAATCTCTCGGGCAAAACATTAAGTCTAGAGGCTCCATCAGAGCAACCAAAGTGCAGCATTCCACACGAAGAACCGCAAGGTGCCTCTCCAGGAACACCTTCCGGAGGGTCATTCAACTTCCACTCTTATGCCCACAACCGGTCGGAGTACATCAACACCGACAAGTACAAGCGGCTGAAGAAGTTCCTCCAGATGACTACGGAGATTGTCATTGGTACGCACCGTCTGGACAAAACAAACAACTCCATCTCCGACGTGTCGGTCAGCAGCACNTACGCACCGTCTGGACAAAACAAACAACTCCATCTCCGACGTGTCGGTCAGCAGCACACGTCGCTCCTCTACAAGCTCCAACTCCCATGGACAAACATCGTCGTCGGCAATTTTCAATGTCAACCCACCCGCAACCCATAGATCCGCACAGCCCTCTCCTCATATCGGATCGGTGCATGAGCTTCAGGAAGTTCATGATTTCTCGACTCCTCCTTATACTAATAATAGACCAGAAAGCAACGGCGCCTCTCCCTCTCACGCCCAAAGTCATGGACCCGCCCCTGGGGTTCCTTCCTACAACGAGATCGTCGTGCCTGCTCCGGACGTGCCGCAGAATCTCACGGAGAAGCAGCAAATGCTCCAGCACGAAGCCAGTCTTCTACCGTCGGAGCCTCAGTTTGACGAAGACTCCGATGGCTCGGAAACCGCTGCTCCTGTCCCCGTGTTTTCTAGCTGTGAAGTGGCTACTCCATCACTGTCGAACGAGGTCTGTGCTCCCAACCCGGGACCTCAGCAGCATGACTTTCAAACAGATCTCGCGTCGTCGCAGAATATCGAAAGTGTACATTACTTTAACATGCCCAACGACGACGATGAACTCTACGAAATCCCGGATATCCACGAGGGCATTGGACTGGAGGGTGATAAGGACTACGTGCCCAACTACTCGGAGGCTGCTAACGACCGACTTGTCGATCAGCAGCCCGTCTCCAACGAAGAACATTAGACTTCTTCACGGTAATTAGACTTCTACTTCACTTGGTAATAGACATTAAAGAGTAAAAGACTTGTTGAGAGTTAAGAGTTCACTAATGTACATGTTTCGTCTAGTCAAAGTTCTAACGATTTTAAATATTTCATCAAACATTAAGATTCTCACGTACTTTTGGCAAGGTACAACTCCTTCTTCAACGACTTCACGGTGTCGGTGAGCTGGTCTCTCTCCTGCTTCAAAATGTACAAGTCTGCCTCCAAGTCCTTGAGCTTCATGTTGTAGTGTGCAGAGTTGAACTCCTCCTCGTCATTCGGAACGGCTTCTCCGTTGGTTGTTTCTGCATCTTGAACAGCTTCTGCACCTCCTCCCACCACCGTGGATCTCTTGGAAGCAGTTGCTGCCTTCTTGAACATCTTCAACTCATTGTTTTCCTTGACCAAGCGGTCCATGGTGATTCTCTGGTTCTTCAACTCGTCTTGTGTCAAGTCAAGAGCCTTGCTGGTGTTTTTGACCGATTGCAAGGCGTCACGGTAGTTCTCCTCGAAAGTCCTGAGCGACACCAACTTGGCCTGTAACTGGCTCTGCAATTCGTCCACCTCGGCCTTGGACCCGTCCTGTTGCATCTTGGATGTACGCAACAAACTGTCGATTTGCTGCTGCAACTTGGTCACCACATCTCTGTCTTGGGATGCCAACAGCCTCAGCTCGTCATCTTGCTGAGAGGTGTTTTTCCAGATCTCGATCAACGAGTCCAATTTGCTGGAGATGCGGCCGGTAGATCTGTGTCCAGCTTCGCTGATGTCACGCTCCAGACCTTCTGCATCGTCGTCAACCTCCACCTCGGCATGTAAGGCACGGTACTGGTCGAACTCCAAGCTCAAGGCCTCGTATTTGTGTTTCCACTCCACAATCTCCTTTTGCAAGTACAGCTCCAGCTTAACGGTGGCCGTCAACGTGGCAATTCTGTCCTCTTGGCCCTTGATGATTTTTTGCAATGTTGAGATCTCGCCGATCTGGTTCTGCATGAATGGTTCGAACCGGTTCTGTCTTTCTTTGAGCTGGCTGTTTTCTGCCTCCAAGTAAACCAACTTGTTCATCAAGTCGAGTCTGTCTAGCTTGTACTTAGTCAACTCGGTGAAGCCTCTTCCGGTGGTGATGCTGGTGGAGTCTGCATCATCATTGATGGCCAAGTCATTAGGGTCCACTGCATTTTTCAACTCGCTGATGAGTGCTTCTTTTTCTTCTAACTGCTTCTGGTGTTTCTCTTGCTGCTCGGTGTTTTTGGCCTCGTACTCCTGCTTGAGCTTGGTGTTCTCTTGCTCAATAGCATTAATTTTTTCGGAGGCTGCCTGCATCTGGGCACTGGTGGAAGCCTTCAACTCACTCAACTCGGTATTGAGCTGGGCAATGATACGCTTCACACTTTCATCGTCATTTGTCTTTGCAGGTGCTGTAATTCCCCTTTTCTTGGGCTCATAGGATTGTGATCTCACCGAGTCCCGGGCCTTGAGTTCGTTGGATGCAGTTCCAGTGGGTCCTGTGCCGGTAGGAAGAGAGGAGTGACCATTGGAGGTAGTTTCAAGGTCACCAAATGCCTTGATATCATGGTCATTCAAATCTGGGGTCTTGGTCTCACGCTCACTGAATAAGGGCTCTTCTCTACCAACCTCATCACTGACCTCATAAGGAGCCGAGTCGTCAACGTCATCGAAAGTATTGGAGTTGGCGAAAGACGAATCGTTCTCTTCGGTCACAAGCTTATGTTGGAAGTTGGACGTCATGTCTGCCTCGCTAACTGCACTTGAGGAAGGAATGTCCACCTCCACAAACTTGTCTGGGTTCTCAGCACCATTAACAGGAGCAGGCTCCCCAAACGTGGTGTTGAGATGTTCATTTTCAAGATCTGCTCCGAGTTCTTGTGCAAACTTGGGGTCAAGAGATCTGCTGAGACGCTCGGTGGAGCCGTTGGGGGTTTTAAAGTCTTCTATACCTGCACTCATGCTTCTGCGATGACGAGTGAATGCATCTTCCGAAGGCAGAGGTGACACTGGTCTTCTATTGAGCACTCCTGCAGCCCCTCCACTTGCAGAAGCAGCGAGTTTTCTTGGAGCTTCATTGGGAACAGCAGCACCAATATCGTCTCCATTGCGCATGAAGTGGTCTGCGGTGATGATATCCAACTCAAACACCATAGTGCCCAACTCCTGACCGTTATAGTTTTCATAAGTGGAGTAGTTGCCTGGGTCCGAGTAAATGTAGTCGTTCTTGTCTCCACCCATGATCAACAACTTGTTCATTTTGGGTAAGAACGTCATAGAATGGCCGCACCGAGGACCTGGGGCATTTTCCGACAAGTTCTTGGGCAACTTGGACCATCTCATGGTTTGGAGATTCAAACAGTACAACGTGTCGTATATGACACCCGAAAAATCATTACCTCCGTAGACGTAAAGACGGTCTGCCACAACACACGCAGAGTGCTCATTGACAGGGAATGGAATATCTCCCAGGGTCTCGAGCTGTTGCCATTTGTTGGCAGCAGAATCAAAACACCACACATCGTTGGACACCTTCTCGTTGTTGTAAACACCACCAAAAATGTAGATCTTGTTTTTGTAGATGCTCATGGTGTGGTTGGTCAAAGGAGGAGGCTTCAAGTTGTTGAGAGGCTCCACCAACTCCCAGCGAGCCTTGGGCAGCTTGAAGGACGTCAACTCAAAATAGTACATATCGTTGTACACGTCGTTTTCCAATTGGCCTCCAAAGAGATATAGCCTGGAGGTGGAGCTGTTGAGCGACACTACTCCAATCAGGTGCCCGTAACGTCCACGTGGCTTGTTCAAGATGTGCAGCGGAATGGTGTATTTGCGATTGTTGATGTTGAACATGTAAAAGTTGTCGTCGGGGAACCCATTGTAGTCAGTATCCACAGTATCACCTCCGTAGATAATATAGGCATTTCCACACAACACAGAAGAATGGCCCACACGAGCAGGTGGGTTATTGTTGTTGACCACATCAATGTGTTGGGCCGTCAAGCTTTCGATTTCCTTGCCGGACGAAGAGACATGAGGGGTGATTTTCCAAGTATCGCCAAAAACAGAGCCATCTTTCAAGCCTCCCATTAAAAAAATGTCGTTTTTCTCGGAGGAAACTGCCGCAGCCGCATGTCTATAGCGAGGAAAAGGCGAGTCAAACAACTTGTGTTTTTTCCAAGGCGTGGATGCTGTCACTGCTGGTGTAGAGTCTGTATAGGCATCAAAAGAGGGCGAGGGAATAGCAGTAGCAGCAGAAGCAGAAGCATGGGAATTTGCATGAGTTGAGCCATTTATTTTAGTTGAAATGGCCTCAGATCCACCATCCTTAGCATGGTCATTTTCGTTGGTGGACGTGGAGTGCACTTCGTAGTCCGGGTCTCTCTTGGACAGGCTGGACGGGCGACGGAGGTACGAGTGTCTTTCTTCCGCGGGGTCGGAGGACGCAAGCGAGGTGTCAGCGTCAAGGTCTTTTTTTTTCTTGCCGAATTTGAAGCGGGCCATTGCTAGTGTGGACGGACTGGGGTGGGTGTTTCGGAAAACGAGCAGAGTGTTCTGCTGTGGAGAAATGAGAAACTGTATGTAGCGTGCTCAGTTAAGGAAGTACTAGGAGATCAGCAAAGACGACTCAGAAATGGTCAAGTCAATGAAGGTCAGTGAAGGTCAATGGAGATAAAAAAAATAGGCGTAGTACCAAATGGTGGGGCTTGGTTAGGAGCACGGAGTCTAAAAGAAGTCTAGGGCCTCAATTGGCTTTTTTTATTTTGTGTGGGGAACGGACGATGAGCAAAATGAGCGAGCATGCCTGGTTATATGCCCACGGTAGAGCGTGGTGGAGGAAGCCAGACTGTAGATAAGGTGCGCATGGCTGAAGCAAAAAAAAAAGGACGAAAAGACGCACGGCACGAATAATTGCACTGAGAGAGGAAACAGATGTCGAGCGAGCCTGACGCATCCCGTTGAAAGAGGAAATACTGAGAAAAGCCTAATGCACCCCTTGGGCCCGCTGCCCCACATAGGAAACAGTCTTTGGCCGATGCCCCTCATGAAACGGGCTGGGGACGCTTAAGATGCTGCAATTGTGCTGGAGATGTGCTGTTGAACATGGGGATTTTTTCCGTGCTGGCCTTTAGGTTATGGACCTCGGTTCTTGGGACGTGGGGTGCGCCACGAGGGGAACAAAACCTGGCCTTAGACCCTACATAAAATCTTTTAAGATCAGTGTGCCGAGTTTTAGAAAAATTAGGTTCAATAACATTTTTTTTTACAATTTTTTATACAGCGCCATATGAAATAGAGTAGTATTATAATATAACGACATTTTAATGTTGGACTGGACCGTCAGCTGTGCACCTGAGCAGTGCACCTCAAGCTTCGACCCTCAACTCAAGCTTCGACCCTCAACCTTAAACAATAAAAATGAGCTGATACCTTATTTCGTACCTTAATTTTTTCTTTAAATTTCTTGGAAGGTTGGGCTGTGCCTTTCCTGGATATAACACTAGACGTAAACTTTTCTTTAAATGGGTTCCTGATTTTATAGACTGCTTTGTATGTATTTCTTGTCTCATTGTATTACGCAGAACAGAGAGTGTGGGTAACCAAGTTGCAAACAATGGGCTTCTAAAAATTTCCGCTTCTTCCCTACATAAGAATGCAAATCTCTTCTATTCAATTCCCTTGAGCACATTTTTCAGCGATAAGCGAGCTTTCTGCAGTGACAATAGAATGGGGCCTTTTTTCGGGGCCTTTTTTTGGGGCCTTTTTTGGGGGCACTGCATCCTACAGAAAATAGAGGCTTTGGCCTGAACGATCTACAATGCATAGAGAATAGGCCCAACCCGTTGTTTGATTACAATGTGAGATTTTTGGGTGGGCGAAGTAAAACACTGCTGCACTCGGAAACCGGGCCTTGTGATATCCCAATGTGGTAATTTGGACATGTGTCTAGAATGAGTAGGTCTTTGGCGTAGGCTTGGGTTTGCCCCGTGCGTATGCTAGTGCAGGCTGCGCAGGTGTCCAATTGCCATATACGGGAAGGAAAAATTACCGAAACAAGGAATTTCGCAGGGTGCGTCTGGCCTGGTGCACGGGTGTATCTTCCACATTGATGCCTACTTGGGATAACAAAAGTCATAGGTAAGAATCAGATGACGAGGATAAGAATAATTATGTAAGAGAAATGATTGTTTACAAGTGGTTACCTTTTAAGTTTTTTTTTTTTTTTTTGGTTTTTTATGTCGTTTACATCTCCTGTCTCTGTTGGTCACGTGCCACTATACATGGGAGTGCACAACCTATGGTGCACACAATCTATATTACACGCATGATTTATCTTTCAGGGAAGAATATTTTCAGTTCAAGTAATCTAGAATATCTATAAAGTGCAGCCTGAAATAACTGGTCTCAGTAGTGATAGTAGTACCAGACAGCACCATAGTACCATAGCACCATATACAGTACTACAGTGCCATGATTAATGAGCTACAATATTATTCTCAGTATCACCTTCCGAGTATAGCTACTTAAAGTTACTCTACATTTAATGACTACTCATAAAATTGCTACTTTCAGTGAATTTATCTTAATTGGATCCATGGGGTAGCACTGATTATCGTATAACCTGCATACACCATCTACAAAGGTCAGATCGCGCTCCACATAGTACAACACATCCACCATGGGCTTCGTGTATGATCCCCAAGTGCAGCTCCGCCAGCTCTTTCCGGATGCACGGGCCTTAGAAAACATCGACGAGGTGCTTGAATACATAGGCCTGCACAAAAAAGCCACCAACGCCAAAATCGCTTCTCTTGCTGCCTCTTATGAACACCCTATCGATATCCACTCGGATATTCAGACCATGGTCTCGTCGTTCCAACAAGTCCGACTGCATGCTCATGACACCCACGATCGAGTGTTGGAGGTCACCGCTGCTATCCATAAGTTGGATATCACAAAGCAGAACTTGGTGCTTTCCATGAAGGTGCTCAAACGGCTCCAGATGCTAATGAATGCATTCAACAGCCTCCACTCCGTGATCCCTACGCATGACTATAAGGAGATCGCCTCGTACTTGGGTGCAGTCAAGGGCCTTTTGGAGTTTTTTAAGGACTACAAGTCCATTGACGAGATAGCTGTGTTGTACC
>NKZC01000052.1:0-86908 GCA_002374385.1 Metschnikowia borealis
TGTAAGCAATGACAATACCAATGTTTCTCCACTTGTGAGAATTGTAGTATTCAAAGGACAATGCAAGGTATCTTGTTCCACTGACAATAGTCAGACCGAACCTGCATATTGCCCGGGACTCTAGAGTCCCTAGTACCACGAAATATTATCCATTCACACCAATTCTAACAAGACAAAACAAGCAGAATGAGATTCCAAAATATCGTACCATTTTCCTTTCGATTATTTGTACCCGGACTTTTAGAAAGCATGTTGCTGCAAATCTCGTAGTTTGGGATGACGCCTATAACTGTGTCAATCCGGAGTTAAGTACTCACATGAAGACTTCTCACACAAAAAAGAAACCGACGTTTATTCTGAAGGTGTATGTGGAGATAGATATGGAAACCACAAGAAAGACAGGGGTATGTATAGAACCTGATTAGTGCTAGACTAAAGCTTGTGTATAGCGTGGTGTACGGGTGTCGCGTATATAGCATCTCATCGCACGCTCTATTACCCAGTAATGGACGTGACAGAGCCGCTCAGCAAGCTCCAGGTGGACGATGGCGAGTATTCCGACTTCAGTTCGGATACAGAATCGGATTCCGATTCCAACGATACCAAATTTGCCCAGAAAACCATAACAGATCGAGGACAAATCGTGGAAAAGTACTCCCAAGTCATCAACCCCGAGCAAATCAAGAAAGGACCCAAAACAACCAAAGACAGGGCCAACAGGGCCACGGTGGAGCAAGTGCTCGACCCCCGTACCATGAATTTCCTCAAAAAAATCATCAACAAGGGCGTCATTTCCCGCATAAACGGGTGTATTTCCACCGGAAAAGAAGCAAACGTGTACCACGGCACCCACGACGACCCCGACGTCAGTACCCGGGAATATGCCGTCAAAATATACAAAACTTCCATTCTCGTGTTCAAAGACCGGGAGCGGTACGTGGACGGCGAGTTCCGGTTCCGCAATACCAAAAACCAAAGCAATCCCCGCAAAATGGTCAAGGTGTGGGCGGAAAAAGAATTCCGCAACCTTAAACGGCTCTATACCAACGGCATCCCGTGTCCTGAGCCCGTGGAATTAAGGTCGCATGTTTTGGTGATGGAGTATTTGACCAAAGGAGAAGCTCAGCCATCGCCTAAATTGAAAGACCACCCGTTTAAAGACGCAGACGAAATCGGCCACTATTACCAGCAAATGCTATTCTACATGAGGCGGATGTACCGCACGTGTCGGTTGGTGCATGCGGATTTGTCGGAGTACAACTCCATTGTGCACAACAACAAGCTCTACATCATCGATGTGTCGCAATCCGTGGAGCCGGAGCACCCTATGGCGTTGGATTTCCTCCGGATGGACATCAAGAACGTCAACGACTTTTTTTCCCGGAAGAAAATCAACGTATACCCTGAACGGCTCCTTTTCCGGTATATAACGGAGACGGACGCCCAGCTTGGGCTTTCGGGCGACTCTGACGCTGAACTTGGTGTTTACTTGGACAATCTTCCGTTAAAGAGCGAACTAAACGATGATGTGGACGACGAGGTGTTTCGGTCGTTACATTTGGTCCGGTCCTTGAACCATTTGGACGAACGCGACTTTGAGAAGTTCTCACAGGGCAAGGTGGACACTTTGACTGATTTGGTTGCCCGGGACAGACGAGGTGGGTTTCAAGAAAGTGAGGATTCCGAAGAAAACGGTGATGGAAATGCGAAAATCTATGGTGATGGAACTACGAAAATTGGTGATGGAAATACGACAATTGGTGATGGTGAGAATACTCAAAGTGGTGATAGAATTACTCAATTTGATGATGGTGAGAATACTCAAAGTGGTGATAGAATTACTCAATTTGATGATGGTGATAATACTCAAAGTGGTGATGGTGATAATACTCAAAGTGGTGATGGTGCGGAATCCGAGGATTCTGCGGACGACTCCGACTCCAACTCAGAATCCGAGGCCGACGGCGACGGCGACGGCGACGGCGCACAAAAAAATGGGCGCAAGGTGAAGGGAAAAAAGTTCGAGGACAAGGACGAAAAAAAGGCCCGCAAGAACGCAGCCAAGGAAGCCAAGGCCGAGCGCAGAAAGACCAAAATGAAGAAGCACGTCAAGAAGAAACTCCTCAAGCGGTAACCTCGTGAGACGCTCGTGAGAGGCAGAACCAGCGTTGGGATTCGCAAGTTTGGGGAAATACCGGGAATCAGAATTCATTGAGATTGTACTACGGAGTTACTACTGGACTGAAGATTCGATCAGAGAAACTGACATTCTGTTATGATTGCCACTACAGGGGTAACTACACTGGGTGATACCAGAGTTATGATTAGAATGGTGTTCAGTTACAGTGAAATTGTCATTATGAGAGCTACTCAGAGTTACTCAGAGTTACTCAGAGTTACTAAGAGTTACTAAGAGTTACTGAGACTTACTGAGACTTACTGAGACTTACTAAGAGTTACTTAGAGTCACTTAGAGTCACTTAGAGTCACTTAGAGTTACTTAGAGTTACTTAGAGTCACTTAGAGTTACTTAGAGTTACTTAGAGTTACTTAGAGTTACTGAGAGTTACTTAGAATTACTCAAAGTTACTATGAGAGTCACTAAACTGAGAATGGGATCAGAATGGCATTCAGGTTACGATCAAATTCAGGTTACAATTATACTGAGAGAAACATTGACTGTGAGATTGTCACTCCAGAGTTACTATCAGAAACTGTCAGAGTTACGATCAGAGAAACTGTCAAGGAAACTAAGAAAGATGTCAGAATTTCTGTGAGAGTATTGTCTGAGTTTTTGTCAGAGTATTCTCAGACTTTTTGTCAGAGTATTCTCAGACTTTTTGTCAGAGTATTGTCAGAGTTTTTGTTAGAGCTACGAGCAGAGAAACTGTCAGAATTACTGTTTTATTGTCAACAGACCGAAATAGCACAGACTGTTACGATCAGACTGAGAGAATCACATGTTCGGATTGTCACTACGAGAATTACTATCACAGTTACTATGAGTCTGAGAATCATCAGTGTGGTTGAGAATTTCACTAAGAATTCACCGTGACTGTCATTATGAGACTTAGTAGTCTCTTTCAGAATGGCATGGAGTCTCTTTCAGAATGGCATTGAGTCTCTTTCAGAATGGCATTGAGTCTCTTTTAGAATGGCATTGAGTCTCTCTCAGATTGTCACTGTTGACTGTCACTGTTGGCTGATATTTAAAGACATCAGACTGAGACCATTAGCAGATTGCCAGTCTGAGTCACTATTTGACAGAGAATTCCTCAGACTGGTATTCAGAGTCAGCATCAAATCGATAGTTATAGACTTCAGATGGGCCTGACATTGTGCCTACTAAGAAAGATGACTATCACCTGATTTTTACTACGGGGTCTACTGAATCAGTGTATCTGACAACTTGAGAATTGGACCCGATAGAGAGAAGGCCATCCGTGAGTACACTACAGTCAGTGGAGTGCATTCAATACTGCTAGGAGTTGATACAGTCAGCGGAGTGCATTCAATACTGCTAGGAGTTGATACAGTCAGCGGAGTGCATTCAATACTGCTAGGAGTTGATACAGTCAGCGGAGTGCATTCAATACTGCTAGGAGTTGATACAGTCAGCGGAGTGCATTCAATACTGCTAGGAGTTGATACAGTCAGCGGAGTGCATTCAATACTGCTAGGAGTTGATACAGTCAGCGGAGTGCATTCAATACTGCTAGGAGTTGATACAGTCAGCGGAGTGCATTCAATACTGCTAGGAGTTGATACAGTCAGCGGAGTGCATTCAATACTGCTAGGAGTTGATACAGTCAGCGGAGTGCATTCAATACTGCTAGGAGTTGATACAGTCAGCGGAGTGCATTCAATACTGCTAGGAGTTGATACAGTCAGCGGAGTGCATTCAATACTGCTAGGAGTTGATACAGTCAGCGGAGTGCATTCAATACTGCTAGGAGTTGATACAGTCAGCGGAGTGCATTCAATACTGCTAGGAGTTGATACAGTCAGCGGAGTGCATTCAATACTGCTAGGAGTTGATACAGTCAGCGGAGTGCATTCAATACTGCTAGGAGTTGATACAGTCAGCGGAGTGCATTCAATACTGCTAGGAGTTGATACAGTCAGCGGAGTGCATTCAATACTGCTAGGAGTTGATACAGTCAGCGGAGTGCATTCAATACTGCTAGGAGTTGATACAGTCAGTGGAGTGCATTCAATACTACTGGTAGTTGAGTACACTACAGTCATATCGCTTATGGTCGATTCTTAGTTCATGATCAATAGTCTATATAGTCTGCATAGTTAGTACAGTAAACTAAGTAGACTACAATAGTATATAATGGCCTATTGGAGTAGACTAATGTAATATAGT
Source organism: Metschnikowia borealis (assembly GCA_002374385.1). Taxonomy (NCBI): domain Eukaryota; kingdom Fungi; phylum Ascomycota; class Pichiomycetes; order Serinales; family Metschnikowiaceae; genus Metschnikowia; species Metschnikowia borealis. Next base: position 4,373 of record NKZC01000052.1, read on the forward strand.
GCAGTCAGTGAGTCTACTAGCGTGATCTAATAACACTAGTACAGTACAGTTGGTGGAGCAGAATAAAGTCTATATGTACAGCCTGTATCGTCTGTAGCTTATAGCTTAATTTGGCTTTGAGTGCAGTATAGTAGATTCTGTATAGTGCAATATAGTTAGTAGAGTCCTGTATACTGAGTATATAATCAGTATTTTGTAGTCAGTAGTATCCTGTACCCAGGAGTATGTTGAGTGTAACCATTACGAAGGGGAATCTATAGATTTAGTATTTAGTATTTAGTATTTATACTCTAATAGAGTTTAGTAGTACATATATAAATAGTATAGTATGTAAAATAGTAAAATAGTAAAATAGTAAAATAGTAAAATAGTAAAATAGTAAAATAGTAAAATAGTAAAATAGTAAAATAGTAAAATATGTAAAATATATAAAACAGCATTGCTCAAACGATTCAAATCACACTAGCAAAATTAAACAAACCATTAATTCAAAACGTTTCGTACTTATTTAAAATTTGTAAGGGTCACAGATTCGAGATAAATTGTTTATGACAAATCTGTATTGAATATTCAAAACAATAACGGTTTGAAGTGTTGGTTTTTAAGTTTACTAATGTGAGTTAAAACACTTGACCGGCTGGTTTGAATACTTTTGAAAAACATTGTACAGGGTAGTACAGTATATTGTATTATAAAAACTACATACAGAACACTGGAGTATATATAATACAGTATAGTCTAAAGAGTAGAGTACAGGGTAGTAAAATATCCAGAACAGTATAGACTATTATAGTACAGTATAGTACAGTATAATACAGTATAGTACAGTATAGTTTAGTATAGTACAGTATAGTTTAGTATAGTATAGTACAGTACAGTACAGTACAGTATAGTACAGTATAGTATAGTATATTATATATAGTATACATAGTATGTATAGTATATATAGTATGTATAGTATATATAGTATGTATAGTATATATAGTATATATAGTTTGTTAGACCCACCATGGGTAAACAAACTACCCATAGAGGTATTGTTAGAGCCTACGAATGCCAATGACTTGTCCAATGCGTCATACCCCGTGACTTGGACCCATCCTTTCACCTTACCTCGTGACATGGCGTTTAACCGCCATTCTCCACTTTTCTGGTACTCACAGGCTGACTATATGAGTACTCAGATCCCCACCTATTGGTGATCCATCGGCAAATAAACATACAAAACAGAGTACTGGACGTAACCAGAATCTAACAGTATATAGTACAGTATATAGTATATATAGTATAAATAGTGCAGTATATAGAATGTATAGTCTAATAGAGTTTAATAATACATATATAGTATATGTAGAACAGTATATAATATTATAGGATATTCAGTAGAGCATAGTACAGTACAGGGTAGTAAAATATATCTAAAACAGTATATAGAATGTATAGTCTAATAGAGTTTAATAATACATATAGTATACATAGTACAGTATATAGTACGATGTAGTACAGTATATAGTACGATATAGTACAGTATATAGAATGTATAGTCTAATAGAGTTTATTAATACATATATAGTATATATAGTACAGTATATGGTATTTTCAACTTTTGTTTTAGTATATATTAATATAGAGGGATCAGTAATTGTACCTTACAAGACCAACGTCCTACCTAACGGCTCCACAGCGCTTCTTATACTTTTCAGTTCGGCTAAGACCCGCACAGCCTCCATTGTTCAGGGTCTGCACCTCCGTATTGTACTTTCAATGGCCTGCGTACAACATATCCACGAAGTACCTTGCCTCCGTACACGCCAGGTATTCGTTGACAAGTATATATAGTATACATAGTACAGTATATAGTATATATAGTATGATATAGTACAGTATATAGAATGTAGAGTTTAATAATACATATATAGTATATATAGAACAGTATAGAGTATTATAGAATATTCAGTAGAGTATAGTTGGTCTATATAGTTTACTACATATCATGGTATATCGTACAGTATAGTATATTATATAATAAAGTGTACTTAACTAGTGCAGTATAGTATATTATATAATAAAGTGTACTTAGCTAGTGCAGTATAGTAAATAGTATATACAGAAGATGTAGTGGTATAGTATAGTATAAATAGTATCTATAGTACAGTATATATGGTTACGTGCAGTACTCTGTTTTGTATGTGTATTCGCCGATGATTCCCCATACGAGGAATTTAAGGTACTTAAATACTTTTAGAGAAAAAGGGCGTGCGGCTTAGCACAAGAATAATAGCGATCAACGCCGTCCCGACATCATGCGATGTTGGGCCTCAGAATCTTGTTATGGCCATTGTTAGGATTAGAAAGTGAGGGCTGAAAATACCTCAATTGGTAGGAAACTACCTAGGTGGCTCTAACATATATAGAACAGTATATAGTATATATAGTTAGTATAGTTTGTATAGTATATATAGTCTATATAGTTTATATAGTATATAGTATATATAGTTAGTATAGTATATATAGTTTATATAATATATAGTATGTATAGTTAGTATAGTATATATAGTTTATATAATTAGTATATATAGTTAGTATAGTATATATAGTTTATATAGTATATATAGTTAGTATAGTATATATAGTATATATAGTATATATAGTTAGTATAGTATATATAGTATATATAGTTAGTATAGTATATATAGTATATATAGTTAGTATAGTATATATAGTTGGTATAGTATATATAGTATATATAGTTAGTATAGTATATATAGTATATATAGTTAGTATAGTATATATAGTTAGTATAGTATATATAGTATGTATTGTTGAAAACCAGCAATGAAAAGAGTGCACTCTGATAACCACGGCTTGCTGGTTAGCCAGCCATCTTTTTTCCTGCGGCAATCAATTGTGGTTACAATGAATGCCGTGATGAAGGAAGAATCTCCAAATATATAAAGGGGACTTTGCCCCCATTTATTGTTAGTATCGAAAATCGAATATCAAGTGCCCGAAGGGATACCAAGATGCCTCCAAGAACCAGACCCACCAAAAGATGTGGTATTAAGAATACTTCAATGAGCACTGACAACTCTCCGTCTCCTATTCCTGAAGCAAACACTTCCCCTAGAGTGTTTACATATCGTGATGAGACTATGAGGTCAATATCTTATAGTATGAGTCATCCACTGGATATCACTCCCTGGTTAATCACAGGTCCTCCTGGTGCCGCAACCGTCGTTGCGGATCTGGCGTTATCTTCTCTACATGTATATATAGGTTATATAGTTTATATAGTTTATATAGTTTATATAGTTTATATAGTTTATAGTTTATATAGTTTATATAGTTTATATAGTTTATAGTTTATATAGTTTATATAGTTTATATAGTGGGTATATATAGTACATATAGTTTATATAGTTTATACTGTAGTCCGCTATAGCAGGAAATGTGCATCGGATTATAGTCAATAAGGTATTGTTATGTCGACTTTTATAGTGAACTTTCATAGTGACCAATTACACTGTAACCAATACTCAAGGCTCACATTATACACCCAACATAAGAACTCAACACACTTTATTCAGAAATTAATTCAGTACGAATAACCTTAAAGATTAAGGTAGTGTGCATAGAGGATAAGCGTTTATATATTGTACTACTACCGGAACTATTACCATAATATACTATTAGATTCTACTGACTACTACCGGTACTATTACCATAATATACTATCAGATTCTACTGACTACTACTGGTACTTTTACCATAATATACTATTAGATTCTACTGACTACTACCGGTACTATTACCATAATATACTATTAGATTCTACTGACTACTACTGGTACTATTACCATAATATACTATCAGATTCTACACTACTGGTACTATTACCATAATATACTATTAGATTATACTGACTACTAGTGCTAGTATTACTATAATATACTATCAGATTCTACTGACTACTAGTGCTAGTATTACCATAATATACTATCAGATTCTACTGACTACTAGTGCTAGTATTACCATAATAGACTATTAGATTCTACTGACTACTAGTGATAGTATTTGATTCTACAGACTGAAGTCTTGAACTCTTCAATATCTTAAACTCTTCAACCATTCTGTACTCATTCCTGCATTCACTGCTATGAAGATCTAGACCCACTTCCTTCACACTACTGCTTCACCACCTTATCCCATTCGTTATACTAACAATTAGACAACACCAGATCTCACAAAATCAAGGTCGTCAAGACCCCAGGTGAAAAGTTGGTTCTCCAACACGTCAAGACGCAAGCCTCCAAGGTCAAGCGTGCAGACTGTGGCAACACTCTTCCGGGTATTGCTGCCTTGAGACCAAGAGAATACGCTCAAATCTCCAAGAGAATACTCAAATCTCCAAGAGAATACTCAAATCTCCAAGAGAATACTCAAATCTCCAAGAGAAGAAAGACAATTCTGTATCTCTTTTCGTAGTTGGCATGGCTCTCATCAGAGATTGCACTGCGTGGGCCATACAGGTGCAGCAGCATCACGTCTAGCACCAAGTGCCTTTAAATGGTGAGGATTTAAGAGAATGGTTATGAGGAGTTATGTGGGTTAAAACTTGATTATTTTAAGGTTACGCAAGTTACGAAGGTTATGAGCCAAGCCTTAAAAATCTATGAGTTATGGTAGGGTCCATGGTGAAGCGCAATGGTGTGGAGTAGAGCTGTTGTCTATGGTGTGAGGTACTCACTGTCACTCGAACTAAGCGTAGACTACACTAATAATTGTAATAGTCCTAAAAGTCTTCTTTTTGCAATTATATAGTAAGAGTTTCTTTGCAAGAATTCTGTGATAGTTACCATTACAGTGGTTTACAGTGGCTTACAGTAGTGGTGGTATTATGTAGCACAGGGCTCATAACCTGCTTAATAACAGGGCTCATAACCTCCTTAATAAAATGGCCTACCTCTCTTCAAGGCTTATATTGGTGCACCAGACACCCAGCAGGGGGTACGTGGGTCTTCCTGGAAACATCCTAACATTCATGAAGCCTCCTAACATCCATGTGGTATCCTAACATCCATGTGGCATCCTAACATCCATGTGGGGGTTCAGAAGAGAAAGGACCTTTGTTTTGCGATGCACTAGCGAGACACACGCCTTGATCTTGCTGCTCTTGTGTTGTTCGTGGTCCAACTCTTCATCGGAAACCTGTATCACGAGGTTTGGGTCACTTTTGACATCCATCTCGTCAACTTCTGAACTCATTCCTCTTCAGCTTCTTCGGGAACTTCGTTGGCAACGTCTTCTCTGGAATTGTATCAACAGATTTCTTCACCATAGCAGTACCATCTACTCCGTCCTTACCATGGACGAACTGAATGATATCAGCCAAAGAGTTTCTCGTAGTACCATCATAGTGGAAGATAATATCCTCCAAGGCCTTAACCAAGCGACCTTGAATGTAGCCAGTTTAGTATAGTATATATGGTATATATAGTTAGTATAGTAATTATAGTGAGTATAGTAATTATAGTGAGTATATATAGTACATATAGTTAGTATAGTATATATAGTTTATAGAGTGAATATATACAGTTTGTATAGTTAGTATAGTGAGTATAGTAATTATAGTGAGTATATATAGTTAGTATAGTTAGTATAGTTAGTAAAGTATAGTATATTATAGTATATATAGTTTATATAGTGAGTATATATACTATAGTTTATATAGTTTATATAGTATAGTATAGTATATATAATTAGTATAGTTTATATAGTGAGTATATATAGTGTCAACGAATACCTAGCGTGTACGGAGGCAAGGTACTTCGTGGATATGCAGGCAACTGAGAAATATAAGAAGCGCTGTGGACCCGTTACATAGGACTTTGGTCTTGTAAGGTACAACTTACATATCCCTGTATATTAATATATACTAAAACAAAAGTTGAAATATAGTGCATATAGTTAGTATAGTTAGTAAAGTATATATAGTTTATAGAGTGAGTATATACAGTTTGTATAATGAGTATAGTGAGTATAGTTTATATAGTTAGTATATATAGTTAGTATAGTATATTATAGTATATATAGTTTATATACTGAGTATATATAGTACATATAGTACATATAGTACATATAGTTAGTATAGTATATTATAGTATATATAGTTTATATAGTATAGTACATATAGTACATATAGTACATATAGTACATATAGTACATATAGTACATATAGTACATATAGTACATATAGTGAGTATATATACTATAGTTTATATAGTGAGTATATATAGTTTATATAGTGAGTATAGTTTATATAGATAGTTTATATAGTGAGTATAGTTTATATAGTTAGTATATATAGTTAGTATATATAGTTAGTATAGTATATTATAGTATGCATAGTATAGTATAGTATATATAGTTTATACAGTTTATATAGTGAGTATCTATAGTCTCTATAGTGTTATGTTATTTAATACATTTATGCGTCTAAGACTTTGCTCGTTGATGGTTCCCCAAAGATAGGAACCGAAACGGCTTATTTAATTTTGCGAGAAACGTAGTACCAGAAAACTGCCACTAGACAATGGCAAGATTCCAGAATATCTGGGTACGACCTCCGTGCTAGATAACGTAGTACTGAACATTAGGATATCCAACAAGAACAGTGTAGTAGTACTTGTAGTACATTTTAGTATGGTAAATAATACATTTAGTATGGTAAATAATACATTTTAGTATGGTAAATAATACATTTTAGTATGGTAAATAATACATTTTAGTATGGTAAATAATACAGTAAGGAGTTGTACAGTGTAGTCGATAGAGCACAGTAAACATTGGTATAGTATAGTTTAGTATAGCATAGTATAGTATAGTATAGTATAGTATAGTATAGTATAGTACAGTATAGTATAGTATAGTATAGTATGATATAGTGGCCTAGTATAGTACATTCTTTATATAGAGTTAGGGTGATAGTAACAAGCTAACGAAAGCAGTTAGAGGCTCCAGGTATGGTTTGCGAGTACTAACAGGAAAGAGTGGTCATCTTTTTGTAGTCCTATTGTGACACGGCATTTGGAATGGCCATTGTTAGATCGGACAGAGTAGGCTTCATGAATCCTGTATTGGCCCCAGATATTGTGGATCGAACAGTCATACTTAGAGTCATATTAGAGTCATATTAGAGTTATACTTAGAGTCATATTAGAGTCAGAGTTAGAGGCATATTAGAGTCATATTAGAGTTATACTTAGAGTCATATTAGAGTCATATTAGAGTCATACTTAGAGTCACATTAGAGTCATATTAGAGTCATATTAGAGTCATATTAGAGTCATATTAGAGTCATACTTAGAGTTATACTTAGAGTCATATTAAAGTCATATTAGAGTCATATTAGAGTTATACTTAGAGTTATACTTAGAGTCACATTAGACTCACATTAGAATCCCTCAAAGTGCACCCACTCCAAGTGGGTCGACTCTGACACTGCCTCGGCCGGTGAATGGCAATGGAGTACGCGCGTCTCCACCCCCGCCAGCTGGAACTGCTCAAGGAAGAAACCTCATGGCAGACTGACAACCAATGGTGCCTCAATGAGCCATTGCATGGACAGTGCAGACAAGTGCTAGACATCAAGAGAAGCCTCTTGAATAGCATCAGAACATCAAATAACTATTGTCTATTCTAGTCTATTCTAGTCTATTCCAGTCTAGTCTATTCCAGTCTATTCTATTCTAGTCTATTCTATTCTAGTCTATTCTAGTCTACTCTAGTCTACTCTAGTCTATTCCAGTCTATTCTACTCTAGTCTACTCTAGTCTATTCTAGTCTACTCTAAAATCATTACTTTTATATAAGATAAAAGTATAAATTTGAAAAATGGTATCATTTTTTTTTTATATATGAATTTTTAATTATTATCCTTTAAATATATTTAAAATTTATAATAATAAATAAAATATATATTTTAAAATCAGATATATTAATTTTATAATTAGGTTTTACAAAACTATATATAAAAGATTTATTATTAATGTAATAAGATACACTTAAAAATGTTTTTAGGTTTAGAAGCTAACCTTTTTGCATTTACTTATATTTGAGTTAGAGCTAATTTCACCAATGTTAATGAACTGAACTCTTGATGGTTTATCCCATCATGCAAGATTAGCTTCACTTAAAATATTGGATTTACTTTTAGTTGTTTTTAAGCCATATAAATTAAAATAATTTAATAATATCTTATTTCTTTCTATATGATTACAAGATACTTTAAATACTTTACATTTAAGTTTAAATTTAGGAAAAACAATTTAATTTAATTTAATTTAATTTCTTTTTTTAGTCCACTCTAGTCTACTCTAGTCTACTCTAGTCCACTCTAGTCCACTCTAGTCCACTCTAGTCCACTCTAGTCTACTCTAGTCTACTCTAGGGCCCAGGCTCTCACTTAGCCATCATTACTAGTCACTTTCCTATAGTCATGTCATAACCTACTACTGTATTACGAACAGTATATGATAGTATGTACCAAGCAATATTAAATAACACTATACTGCACTACTACACTACTAGTATTAGTTAGAGAGTAGTGAGCAAAAAGTTCTTGTATAAAATGAGAGAGTACTAGAGTACTAAAGAGTTGTACTATTGGAATCCTACATTCTCTGTTTATAGTATAGTACTGACTGCTCATAATATACTACTGTCTGCTCATAGTACTACTGTTTTCTCATGGTATAGTACTGACTGCTCATAGTATACTACTGTCTTCTCATAGTATACCACTGACTGCTCATAGTACTACTGGCTGCTTATAGTATACTACTGACTGCTTATAGTATAGTACTGACTGCTCATAGTATAGTACTGACTGCTCATAGTATACTACTGTCTTCTCATATTATACTACTGTCTTCTCATAGTACACTACTGTCTTCTCATAGTACACTACTGTCTTCTCATATTGAAACATCCAGCGAAATTGAAACATCCAGCGAGATGCGCAATACTGAAGCAAACATCAAAGACAAGCAATACTGAGCCACTTGAAACATGATTGGGGGTCCTGAATCGGGGTCTAGAATCGCGTCATTCAGAATTAATACTTATGAATGAAGCAATTCTGGAAATAATTGTTTTCCCCATATTTTGTCCTTTCTAGTTACTTAATAATTTTTTTGATAAAGAGTTGTGAAAAAAGAAACAGAATATGTTTCAGTTGTGGAACGTTTAAAGGGCGAGGTTCGGCCTACTTGCAGCCTGGGCCTGGTGCATGCGCGGAGGATACTACTGACTGCTCATAGTATACTACTCTCTTCTCATAATATACTACTGACTGCTTATAGTATAGTACTGACTGCTCATAATATACTACTGTCTTCTCATAGTATACTGACTGCTCATAGTATACTGACTGCTCATAGTATACTACTGTCTTCTCATGGTATACTACTCTCTTCTCATAGTATACTACTGTCTGCTTATAGTATAGTACTGACTGCTAATAGTATAGTACTGACTGCTAATAGTATACTACTGACTGCTTATAGTATAGTACTGTCTTCTCATGGTATACTACTCTCTTCTTATAGTATACTACTGTCTGCTTATAGTATAGTACTGACTGCTAATAGTATAGTACTGTCTTCTCATAGTATACTACTGACTGCTCATAGTATACTACTCTCTGCTTGTACCTACTTGCAGTGGGACCTGGTAGAAACAAAGATTCATCTAAAGAATTAGATGTACAACCTATTAAAAGAAGAGAATATTCAAATTCATGTTTAATTAGAAAATCAATAAAACGAAAATGAAAGGTTTAGAGGTTGTGCATTTGCAGGAGCAATATCTTACTTATTAAGATTTCTCTGATATGCACGTGTGGCTGCTATGAACGCTGCTATGAAAGCTGCTTTATGAGCCATTCTAGTGAATCGAATGGGAGATGCTTTATTTGCTATATAAAGTAGTAGATGTATATTTTATTTTTTTTTTTTTTTTAATATGGATATGAGATTTAATAAATATACCTTAGTTAGAGCTACTATAACCTAGAATGAATGCTTAATGGTCATTTCAATTCTTTCCCTCTATGGGGTCAGGCATACACCTGGCAAACAAGATTTCGAGTAAAAAAGAGTGTTTCCATGTATTCTAAATCTTTTCGATAGAGAAGTTTATTGTGACAAACATCAAAAACCCAAATTTAAAAAAATAGGTCACAGTCCAGTAATTTCGTGGTATAGTATGGAAGGTTTTGGTAACTTGTCTTTCAATAGCCATATTTTCTCCTCTCAACTTCAGTGTCCACAACAAGTATATGTACCACTTTCATCAATATCTGATTATATAGTATTTATAGTACAGTATATACAGAACAGTGTAGTATTTATAGTACAGTATATACAGAACAGTGTAGTATTTATAGTACAGTGTATGTAGTATGGAGTAGCATGGTCTATAGAGTACAGTACAGAATAGGTAATGCATGTACGTCAAGCAAGGTACAGGCAACATTGAATACAGTAGAGTATATACAATATTAGTATTGACAGTTTAGTTTAAAGAGTATAGAATTGTACCTTCTGTTAGTGGTACGGCATAGTGTATATAATACAGTCAGTATAGTAAGTACTTTATAGTACAATATAGCACATTGTGCATTCAGTCTGTCTAGCTGGTAGATCTTAGTAGAATATAGTCCGTATAGCTAGTATTTATACTGTAGTTCCAGTTAGTACGGTATAGTCCAGTCCAGTCCAGTCCACTTTAGTATAGTATAGTATGAATCTGTGGAGAAAGTATAGACTATACTTTAGTAGAGTGTGTAGAGTAACGTTTAGTACGTAAAGCATAGTATAGTCTAGAGTATAGTACAGTACAACGTTCTGAATAAACTGTAGTCTGTGTAGTTAGTACCATCTGTAGAGTACGGTCTATAGACCATAGTACTGTATAGTCAGCCGAGTATAGTACAGTCTGTAGACCATAATACTATACAGTCTGTTGAGTCGGTATAGTCTCTTCAGTCAGTAGTTTATGGTAGAGTACATTCTGTAGAATACATTCTGTAGAATACATTCTGTAGAGTACACTCTGTAGACTACATTCTGTAGAATACATTCTGTAGAATACATTCTGTAGAATACATTCTGTAGAATAGTCAGTACAGATGGCCAGTAGTGAACGATCTCCATAGTAAAGCAGCATGGACAGTTTGAATTCTGTATAGTTAGTATTTTTAGTGAGTACAGTATATCATCTTCGGTAGAGTAAAGTACAGTCTGTACAGTACACTAGAGTGAATAACTGAGTAGTCAGTATAGTTAGTACTCCAACAGTATAGTTAGTAATCCAAAGTAAAGTATAATTAGATACTCAGACACTTAAATAGTTAGTCCTTCAAAGTAAAGTATAGTGGAGCACCTTCTAAGAGACCAGTCAGTATTTTTTTAGTAGACTAATGCCCAGAATAGTATACCGCTGGACGCTCTAACGGTGTTGGAATCCTGTATATTCTGTAGTGGGCAAGTGAGTCTGTATATAGTCGCCTATAGTGCATAGAACTGTAATTCGGAAAGATACACCACTTCTTTACCATAACTTCAGCGGGGGAAGACACGGCGAAGGGTACGGGGAACGGGCTGCTTTTTGGGATTTAAGTCATGAGCCCGCGCTTTATTCGTATGAGGAACGGACTACATGCAGTCATGGTGCGTTCTATGCACTCCCCCTACCCAACCCGCGCACCATCTTGGCCTCTCTCTTAACACAACACCTTGTCCACGCCGTAAGGAATTGCTCCCGCCAAGCGCCATTCCACAGAACCGCACTTCCTCCTCCCCCAACTCTCCGATTTGCCTGCTCCTCCGTGCCAATGGAGGATTTCTTGCAGGACCCGTACGACGAAAAGCCCCTAGCCAATTATTCCGGTGCAGCGAAACACAACCATGGCGACGGACTTGGAGACGGCCATGGGCGTAGCGTGCCGCCCAGTCAGGCGTCTGGCCTGGGGGTACGCCGGGTGAGTGCCGAGGTTCCGGATTTCTCCGGGTTTCTGGCTGCCTCCGACGCCTATTCGTCCCTCAACTATGCCTCGCACATTCGGTCTCCGCACAACCCCGGGGTCAACTATACGGCGCAAATGGGGTCTTCCCAGAACCAAAACATCAAGTATACGTCCCAAATTGGTTCGCCTCAAAACCCAAAAGTGAACTATTCGTCCCAAATCGGCTCTCCTCAAAATCCTGCCGTCGCTGCTGACCCAATCATGGACCAGCTCAATTTGTTGGGGTCTCCGTTGCAACAAACCAATTCCATTGACCAATCATTATCTGCAGACATATTCAGCGATATTTTCGACCCCCGCTTCAAGGACTCCATGTATGGGCTTGAACAGGACGATCTCAATGAGCTTGGGCCCAAACAGGAGTCTGAAAAGCAGGCCTCGGACCAGACTCAGAGAGAAAATTCCGATAATTTCAAGTTCCACGACAATTTCACTGAAAACTCCCGTTTGTCCGACAACTTCTCCGACAATTTATCCGAAAACATGTTCCTATCATCCCAGTACTTCTCCCCAAACAACAGAGGCAATTTCCTGCTGCTCAATGCCATTGCTGAAGATGCCATGCCTGTACAGAATGCAATCACCCCCAATATCTCTCGTCATGGTAGTATCAGTGTGCAGCCTCCGCATGAGCTTACGTCATCGTACTTGTCGCCCAAGAAGTTCATGTCGCCGCTGTCCAATGCATACGACGGCTCTTTTGATACGTTGAGGTCTCCGTACCTGGGCTCGTACCTGGGCTCTTACTTGAATTCGCCTCCACCAATGATGTTGAGTCAAATGAACCAGATGCAGGTCAACCAGGCGAACCAAATCAACCAAATCAACCAGCCAATCGTCAATAACCAAATCGGCATCAACCTGGCAATCACTGTGTCTCCTCAAGTGGGCCAAGTTTCCGAACAAAGCCATTTGCAGTCTCGGAGAACCTCGGATGCAGGAACAAAGCAATTGACCCAGGAAGAAAAGATCAAGCGGCGCCGGGAGTTCCACAATGCAGTGGAGCGTCGTCGCCGAGACTTGATTAAGGAGAAAATCAAGGCCTTGGGTCTCTTGGTGCCACCTCCGTTGCTCACGCCACAGCTCTGTGCAGTCCAGGCGTTTTCTCTGCTGGATGTGGAAAAAACCATGGAGCTTTCAGAAATCTTGGCCAATATCAAGATCAAGGAGGCCAAGCCCAATAAGGCCATCATTCTCCGCGAGTCCGTGGTGTACATACGACATCTCCAGAAGGTTTCGGAGGTGCAGAGAAAAAGACGGCAGGAACTCGAGTCCATGATCTCTGTATTGGAGTCTGAACAGGGAATTTCTTCTGCGGTGAAAAAGGAAGATTTTTCGAACTTGGAATCCAAGCCAAAAAAGGAAGACGATTTCCTCAATGATATTCTTGACACTTGAGAGACGCAGCAGTGAACACATTGCAGGGATTCTATTCATGAACATTAGTCTTATTCTCGGTATCAGGAACAGTTTGTGAAGAATAGTGAAGAGTACGTTCTAGTGACTAAAATGGCTAAAAATGGCTAACAATGGCTTGGAATGGGTGGAGTGATCATGGACTATAGCAAAGACGGCACTTGGGTGTTTTTCAGGTATTGACAGACAAGAAGCTGATTTGACGGTTTCGGGCAGGAATTTATAGAGTCAATATTCAGCCCGGTCGGCTTTGCTTGACATGGAGTGGTTTCAGACCACTTCAACCTAATCTAACAGAGAACTACCCGAGACAAAGACGGAAATGTGATGGAGACAGGACTTATGATATGATTGATATGGGACGGAAGGGAGAAGACGATTAAGTTGAGAGGGCTAATGAACCGCTTAGGCGGAAGTCAAATTGGCACATACAAAATACTGAGAACAGCACGTCAGGCATCGGAACAAAATGCCAGGGAGTTTCAGATGGTAAAGTGTGCGAACAAAATTTCAGGTGACAGAACGTCAGGCGTCAGAATGTCAGGTGTCAGAACGTCCTGGTGAATTAATCTTCTGGATTCTTGGATTGAACTGCAGATAAAATAGTATATGCAGACAGATGGAGTAAAGAAACTCTATCTAATGTCTCAAGGGTTGCATGGATAATTTGAAGGCCGATGGATGATACAGGATTGATATGGTAATGACACCCGAGGGCTTCGTGGACACATGACAGGACTATATAAGCTCATTAATCGGTCCGTCTCCCAGCTACCTTTCCTCTTTCCTCTTCCCTTTTCTCCCTCTTCAGCATATCGTAGCCACTTCTTTGTTTCCTGAGACAAAGTATGGGTCAGTCATCAAGCGGCTCTGGTCAGTCCATGTCTAGTGACAATGAGGAATTGCAACCCAGAAATCTAGTCAAGACTTAGTCAGAAATCTAGTCGAGACTTATGGTGGAGCCAGACGAATCTGAGGTTCTGGAAGTCGGTCTCATCATGGCATTTTCAAAGGTCAAATGGCCCAACTATGGGTTCCACTTAAATGAGAGACTAAGGAAAAGGCAGTTCTAGTTCACCGAGTGCCAAGATCACACCAGCCAAATTCCGTACCAAATTCCGTACAATTCATGCAATTGATGCAATTGATGCAATTCCTAGTGGCACGTCGAACTATACGAGTCGTGGAGTCCTTCAGTTCTGGAAAATTCTCTGTATATTTGGAGTCAGTTAGCACCTTGAGCAGGTCAGCACCGACCGTCCTTCTGTACTAATCTAATAGTTTGGAAGTACTTTAGGCAAATCACGAACCATGTCGTTCAGATATTCGGGCGTGATTTTCCCACTCAAATTCTCAGGTTCTCATGTTCTCGGTTTGTCAGGTTGTCAGGTTCTCAGGTTGTCAGGTTCTCAGGTTGTCAGGTTCTACCATTCAGTTTCTTCTCTATTCGGAATGGGTCCAGTACGAGAGTATTGTACACCTGTATAGCATGATATATACAGTGGAGTAGTAGTGTAGACTGAAGCGGCAGATAGAGATTGAATCCTGGGGTAAAGTAGTATAGATCTGCATGTCCGTTGTTGGTACGAAGTAGCAAAAACTTTCAGCGTAACACTCTAGTCTACGATTACTAGCATCTAAGAAACTAGTAATACACACGGAGGACCGAGTCGTTTAACCACCAAAAGCGTACAGGGTCCTACCTTGTCTCTTCAAAGTGTAGACGACATCCAGGGAAGTCAAGGTCTTTCTCTTGGCAAAATCAGTGTAGGTGACAACAGAGATTCTTGAGATTCTTGGGATTTCTGGGAAATTTCTGGGATTCTTTAGATTCTTTAGATTCTTGGGATTTCTGGGAAATTTCTGGGAATCGTGGGATTCTTTAGATTCTTTAGATTCTTTAGATTCTTTAGATTCTTTAGATTCTTTAGATTCTTTAGATTCTTTAGATTCTTTAGATTCTTTGGATTTCTGGGATTCTTGGGATTCTTTAGATTCTTTAGATTCTTTAGATTCTTTAGATTCTTTAGGGATTTCTGGGAAATTTCTGGGAATCTTGGGATTCTTTAGAATCTTTAGAATCTTTAGAATCTTTAGAATCTTGGGATTTCTGGGATTCTTGGGATTCTTTAGATCCTTGGGATTCTTGGGATTTCTGGGATTCTTGGGATTCTTTTGTAGGAAAATCCTACCAGCACTAGAATTGAGTATTTAGTGTCGGTGGATTCTACTAACGAGGCTTAGCTTAGGCTCAAACTCAAACCATACCACTCATGAGTATGAGAGGGTATGAAGGTTGGTATTCAAGGAGACTTAAATACTAGGCGCTAGGCACCATGCACTCGGACGCATGTGATATGCCCGCACCGGGGAGACTTCCTGATAAGGACTTCTCCGGGTCAATGTGAAACATCGCAATGTTTCACATCCTGAAGGCCGGCTGTTTCAAGAAATCCCTCAAGGGTTACCCGACGCAGCCAGGAAGTATATAGAGCCAGCGGGTTCGCCAGATTAGATGAATCGTCAGGGAACCCTCTAAGGCATATTATAGCACAGTGTTTAAAAGTATTCAAACCAGCGCGGCCAAATGTTTCAAACTACACTTGCAAAATGTTTCAAACTACAAATGCAAAATTTTTCAAACTACACATGCAAAATGTTTCTAACTACACTTGCAAAATGTTTCAAACTACACTTGCAAAGTTTAACAACCAATAATTCAAAAAGTTTCGTACTTATGGCTTGAAAATTGCTAAGCATCAAAGATTCGAAAAAAACTGTTTATGTGAAGTTTGTATTAAATATTAAAAACAGAGACTTTTTGAATTATTGGTTTTTTTAATTTTGCTAGTTTGGTTTGAATAGTTTTGAAAATACTGTATTCGAATATACAACAGATATAACTTTGTTTTATGAATCCCCAAATCCCGCATCAGTTCTAACAATTCTTGAGATTCCTGAGATTTCTGAGATTCTTGAGACTCTTGATATTTCTGAGACTCTTGATATTTCTGAGACTCTTGTGATTTCTGAGGCTCTTGTGATTCTTGAAATTCCTGAGATTTCTGAAACTCTTGAGATTAGCGGAAGTGTCCCACATTCCTTGCGGTTAGGTGGGAGTACAGGCCATGAACCAAGACATGGCACCACAACTTGCATGGTTGTCTTCGGAACAGTTGATAGACCATTTGGGCTTATAATAGCTCAATTTCTCGTTCTGTTTTCAGCAGCTCTGTGTAGAGTGAAATGGCTGAAATCAGTAGATATGCCTGTGTCAAAGATTACGCCAAGCATATCTAAAATAGCATTATAAGTGAACCTGCAAATGCTACTTTCTTTGATACTTTTATGCATCATAGTACGAAGTTTGTGAAGGACGCATTATTGTTACAGACTAGGGGGATTTAATGGAGAATGGTCGTCAATCACTTATTTTTAACCGATTGTGAGTTTTGGGGCCCAGTGTTTATGTCAGTGGTATAATAGTAGGCGGTACCGAAATCTGGATTGGTGGTACCCAGAGGTAGTCAAACGAAGGGTTTTAGTAGACCGAGTAGTCAAACGAATAGTCAAGGGAAGAGTTGTAGTAACAAGAAATAGTCAAGAGAATAATCAAGAAAAGAGTTGTAGTAACCAGAGTTAGTCAAGAGAATTGTCTATAGTTTAGTGTAAGTAGTAGGTGTATCGTATATTGTAGACTGTAGTGTAGCAGAGTTTAGATTGTATATTGTAGATTGTTAATTGTAAATTGTAGATTGTAATTTGTAGATTGTAATTTGTAGATTTTAGATTTAAAATTGTAGATTGTATATTGTAGATTGTAATTAGTAATTAGTAATTAGTAATTTGTAATGGCTAATAGATAGTAATTAGTGATATATAGTAATTAGTGATATTGTTAGATTCTTGTGGAACGTATTGTACTAAGTTATCTATTTATCCGTTGATGGTTCCTCACCAAGAGGAACCAGTGCCATTTATATAGCTTTTGAAGAGAACCGTGGCAGTGAAAACTCTTCACCAAGAACAATGGTGATGATTGTTCTTGGCATCTTCGAAAAAGGGCCATCATTGTTGATGGTCGAACGCCGTGAGACGGTGTTCGTAGTAGCCCTAAATAGGATCGGGCAGAGAGGCTTTCTAATCCCTCCATAGGTAGGTTGCTACCCATGGCGGATCTGACAATATTGTAGATTTTAGATTGTAAATTGTATATTTTAGATTTTGGATTTAAAATTGTAGATTGTATATTGTAGTTTTTTAGATTGTAGATTGTAGAGTGTATATTGTAAATTGTAAATTGTAAATTGTATATTGTAAATTGTATATTGTACATTGTACAATGTAGTTTTTTAGATTGTAGAGTGTATATTGTAGATTTTAGATTGTAGATTGTAAATGGTATATTTAAGTTTGTAGTTTGTAGCTTTTTAGATTGTAATTTGTAGATTGTAAATTGTATATTGTAGATTTTAGAATGAAGATTTTAGATTTAAAATTGTAGATTGTAATTTTTAAATTGTAGATTGTAATTTGTAGATTGTAATTTGTATATTGTAGATTTTAGATTGTAATTTGTATATTTAAGATTGTAGTTTGTAGTTTTTTAGATTGTAGCTTTTAGATTCTATATTGTATATTGTAGAATGTATATTTTAGATTTTAGATTTAAAATTGTAGAGTGCATATTGTAGTTTTTTAGATTGTAGAGTGCATATTGTAGTTTTTTAGATTGTAGATTTTAGATTGTAGATTGTAGAGTGTATATTGTAGAGTGTATATTGTAGAGTGTATATTGTAGAGTGTATATTGTAGAGTGTAGATTGTATATTGTAGAGTGTAGATTATATATTGTAGAGTGTAGAGTGTAGAGTGTAGATTGTAGATTGTAGTGTATAGTGGAAAAGAGCAGAAATGCATGGTGGTATATTGTAGATTGAAGTATACTGGTGGGGTGCTCGGGATGGTACAGTGAGAGGTATCTGAAGGAAACTAGCACTGGTGGAGCATTAGTACATTGAATAGTTGAAACAGATAAGAGAAATAGAGTAGCAGAGTAGAGTAGAATACCTTGCATAGTAGAAATAGAGTAATAGAAATAGAGTAGTAGAGTGGTAGTAGTAATTCCGAGAAGAGTAGCTCAAAGATAGCAGTACATTGAATAATAGAAATAGAGTAGCAGTACATCGAATAATAGAGTAGTAGAGTAGTGGAGTAGTGGAGTAGTGGAGTAGAGTGGTACATTGTATAGTAAAAATAGAATAATAGAAGTAGAGTGGTAGAGTGTAGAAAACGAATGGTAGAGTGTAGAAAAAGAATGGTAGAGTAAAGTGGTAGAGTGGTAGAGTAGAATAGTAACTCAGAGCTTTCTCGGATAGTCTCTTCTCAAGTCATGTTCAATCAGTTTCATGATTCATAGCTATGACTAAGTAGTATCTAATTTTTCTATATCTCAGTAAGTAGTGGAAGCATCTTTGTGGAAGTGAGTGGAAGCATCTTTGTGGAAGTGAGTGGAAGCATCTTTGTGGAAGTGAGTGGAAGATCTTGATGGTGTGGGTAGCCTGGAACCGTTGTATAGGCTAGTAATATGCATAGTTATTATTACTCCTGGTACTGCTAGACCCTAATTGGACTAACTCTCTGCAGATAGCAGTACATGAATAGTAGAATTGAGTAGTAAAATAGGAAGTAGAGTAGAGTAGTAGAATAGGAAGTAGAGTAGAGTAGTAGAGTAGAGTGGTAGAATAGGAAGTAGTAGAGTAGTAGAATAGGAAGTAGAATAGGAAGTAGAATAGGAAGTAGAATAGGAAGTAGAATAGGAAGTAGAATAGGAAGTAGAATAGGAAGTAGAATAGGGTAGCATTACATTGGACTATTCGAGAAGTCATACCAACTACGAGCATACAGTAATTGTAGATGTACTAATACCTTTCAACTTTTGTTTTGGTACATGTTAGGTACTCGTTGACAGTACCACAGAGATGAGTAGCCAAGCAGTACTGGTTTCAACTTATGTTTTGGTATATATTAATATACAGGGCTATGTAAGTTGAACCTTACAAGACCAAAGTCCGATATGACGGGACCACTGCACCTCTTATAGTTTTTGTTCGTCTAAGGTCTACACAGTTTTATTGTTGAAGGTCTGAACATCTAGTGTGAATAGAGTGAGAATAGAGTGTGAATAGAGTGTGAATAGAGTGTGAATAGAGTGTGAATAGAGTGTGAATAGAGTGTGAATTTACTATGAATTCAGTATTCATAGAGTGTAATTTGAGTGTGATATAGTTATAGAGTGTGATATACGGCGATACACTGTGAATTTACTGTGAATTTACTGTTTAATAAGGGTGAATTAAGTGTGAATTAAGTGATACTGTGATCCTCTGTGATCCTCTGTGATCCTCTGTGATCCTCTGTGATACCATATAGTAGAGTGTGGTAGTGTGGTAGTGTGGTAGTGTGGTAGTGTGGTAGAGTGTGAAATTACTATGAATCTAGTTTAAATTTAATATAAATTAAGTGTGAATGTAGTGTGAATACAGTCGGAATAGAGTGTGAAAATACTGTAAATTTACTGTGCAATACTGTGATAGTGACACTGTGATAGTAAAGTACTGTGATAGTGAAGTACTGTGATAGTGAAGTACTGTGATAGTGACACTGTGATAGTGAAGTACTGTGATTTACTGTGATAGTGAAGTACTGTGATCTACAGTGAAATACTGTGATCTACAGTGAAATACTGTGTTAGTGACACTGTGATAGTGACACTGTGATATACTATGATAATAATCTAGTGTCAATGTACTTAGAGGCCTGAGGCCCAGGGGCTTTAGCTGACCAAGAAACAACGAGTAATCACGGTATGGGAAATAGTAGAGGTTGAAAGTGTTCAAGAAAGATGACGAATATTCAAAGAAGAATCGACGTGGTTGTCCACAACACGGTACTTGTGAAGGTATCATGTTGAGAGGAAGAACCCGGATTCCGAGTGTATTTTGGACCACTGATGGTATGGCTCTTCACCTGTTGGTAGGTGGAGGGTCCGTCCGGAAGACCATAGCCTGTGTCTTGCTGTCAACCTTTGGTCATGGGTTTTCAACTTGCACAAAAGAAGAATCCCAAACGAGGCAATTGTGCCTATAGCCAATCTTTGGGGTATATAGTCGTCCCAGGCGATTAATAGTCTTTGTTCATTTAGAGGTAGGACGAGGTCAAAGAGATCGGCTTGGACGCAAACGGTTAAGTGAAATTTTAATTGTCAAACAAAGGATCCAAACTGTTCAATGTTGCCGCGTTTAACTGTTGTCAAACTGGACACTTAAAGTGTTGGCCTATACTGTGTGAATTTGCTGAAATGTCAAGGTTCAAAAGCGAGGTTGAAGGTTAGAGTTAATTCTTCTGATGTACTATTAGGTCCTAAAGACGTACTCATGGATATACTGTGATAGTGAAATAGTGTGAATTACTCTGAATAGAGTGTGAATTTGCTGTGAATTTGCTGTGAATAGAGTGTGAATTAAGTGTGAATTAAGTGTGAATTTACTACTTATTGTTCAAGATCACATGGTCTTATTGTTCAAGATCTACATAGTCCTATTGTTCAAGATCACATAGTCCGAACAGCTTTCGAGTCTAACACTAGATATAACCTTCCTGGTGCTCTACACTATCGATGCAACTGCCATTTTATCTAAGTTCAATTTCTTAAAGTACACTGAATTCTCCAAGCTCGTTTGCTCGGGAAAGCGCGGAACACCATGACACTTCATCACAATAATTTATAATGAGATTCTATGATATCATTCATAGTAAATACATAAAAGGGGTACTTTGTGAGTAGCATTTCGGTAAGAAAAACGACCTGACTTAATGGTATGGGTCATGGGTATGATCCACATCGGGCCACTTAAATCGTTGACTGCGGCTCTGAGTAGTCAGCTGATGACCTGAGTAACTGCCTGCAATTAAACAGTAATCGTAGGTTCAAATCCCGGAACGGTCGGGAAGACTCATGGAGAGTATTGGGATATTTTGGTTTTAGTAGTAGTGTTAGAAACCCAAACATAACCCCATATGCCGGACCATTCATTGAATGACATAAGTAAAACGGGCCACCGCCAAACCTCCAGTTACTGTCCAAATTCAAGTTTGTAGGAGACACTCTAGCACTAAACTGTGTTTATGTATTTGCGGCATAAGATTATAGGATTTGAATATGTGAAAATAAAAGTATGGAAAGCAGGGTTTGTGATGTAGGTGTGACGCACCAATTGATATGCCAATTAGTTGACATAACTGAGTTACAACGTGTTTATAGGTGTGTTATATTTTTACAAATTCCAAAGTGAAAAGTAGGGATGAGTTTGCATACTCTCGAGAAATGAAAGTTTATTAGGGGGATCCAAATCGACAATGCTTTAATATGCCCCAATAATTTTTTAAATGGAATCTATTAATAGAGAAAGAAAAAACCAGCAACAGTATATCCCCATCCATGATGTACACAGTTTTATTGTTCAAGATCTACACAGTTTTATTGTTCAAGATCTAGACAGTTTTATTGTTCAAGATCTACACAGTTTTATTGTTCAAGATCTACATAGTCGTATTGCTCAAGGTCTGCACAACCCTATTGTCTTTCTGTAACCTGATTACAACATATTCACAAAGTACCTCGGTACATGCTAGGTACTCGTTGACAACTGAAGTAGTAGTTTAGTAGGGTACCCGAGGCTCAGGAACCTGTATGGCCTTTTTTGCAGTTCCGACGCTGTCATAGGCCAACCACAATGCGTGGGGTTATCAAATAAAGTAGACGCTGTTTTTGGGCTAGAGCCTATGTAGTGGTGATTTCCTATTACAGTGGTTGGCAGAAAGTAGGAGTACAAAGTAGGACTACAGAGTAGGACTACAGAGTATGACTACAGAGTAGGGGTAGTAGCAAATGTGGTAGTAGTAAGTTGGTTTAGCAATAGGTCTGTTTGTTGTAGTACCATACCGGAATAGAGTGGGTGTACTGTTATACTGAGTACTACTACTACTCACTAAAACTGAGTACTACTATTACTCACTAATATTGAGTACTACTATTACTATTACTCACTAATATTGAGTACTACTATTACTACTACTCACTACTCACTACTAATACTACTACTCACTACCTATACTACTACTAATACTATTACTACTAATACTACTTTTTCTTAGGAGTAAGTTTAAAAAAGAGGCTTCAGTGATCCCGGAAACTGTGCTCTAGTTTTATGGTACTACTACTACTACTATTACTACTAGTCAATACTATTACTACTATTAATACTGACTACTGACTACTGACTACTACTACTAATACTGACTACTATTATTACTACTACTGACTACTGACTACTAATACTAATAATACTAATAATACTAATAATACTGACTACTAATACTGACTACTACTAATACTGACTACTACTATTACTACTACTGGCTACTGACTACTAAAACTAATAATACTGACTAATACTGACTACTAATACTGACTACTAATACTGACTACTACTCATGTTAGACCCACCATGGGTAGACACACTACCCATTGAGGTACTTTTCGAGCCTACGAATGCCAATGACTCGCCCAAGGCACCATACCCCGTGACTTGGACTCATCCACGCACCTTACCTCATGACATGGCTTCCCTTTTCTGGTACCCACAGGTTAGCTATATAAGTACTCGGATTCCCACCTACTGGGAATCCATCGGCGAATAAACACACAAAACAGAGTACTGGACGTGACCAGAATCTAACAAGTCACTACTGCTACTACTACTCACTACTAAGACTGACTACTACTCACTACTAATACTACTACTAATACTATTACTACTACTCACTACTACTACTACTACTACTACTACTACTCACTACTAGTACTACTACTCACTACTAATACTAATACTACTACTCACTACTAATACTAATACTACTAATACTTCTAATACTACTGACTACTACTAATACTGCCAACTACTACTACTATTACTACTAGTCAATACTACTACTACTCACTACTAATACTACTGACTACTGACTACTGACTACTGACTACTACTACTACTACTACTACTACTACTACTACTCACTACTAATACTACTACTACTAATACTGACTACTGACTACTACTACTGACTACTGACTACTACTACTACTACTAATACGGACAATTACTGACTACTACTACTACTACTACTACTAATACGGACAACTACTGACTACTACTACTAATACTGACAACTACTGACTACTACTACAATAATAGAAGAATCTAGAAACAATAATAGAAGAATCTGAGAACAATAGTAGGGGATCTGCAAATATGCCCTGGTGCATGGACATTTTCTTACATGTGCGTTCCGGAATTTCACCTTTTAGAAGCTCAATTGTTGGTCTGTGAGCCCCCAGTCACAAGTTCCCCTTTTATCCATTGACTTTTTAAAGCCCTTTTAATAGTCACTTTTTAGTCAGTTGGAAAATACTCAAACTCTAGAGTCAAGCTTTCCTCCATTCCCCACAATGATACCTGTATATTCCAAACTCGTATCTAGTGAGACTGTGTAGCATTTCCTTCTCATTTCGTCATTGGTCAGACGGCTCAACCTAAAACGGAGAAATTNGTAGCATTTCCTTCTCATTTCGTCATTGGTCAGACGGCTCAACCCAAAACGGAGAAATTAATACTACTACTACTCACTACTAAGACTGACTACTACTACTAATACTACTGACTACTACTACTACTACTACTACTACTATTAATACCGACTACTGACTACTAATACTACTACTACTACTACTCACTACTACTACTACTACTAATACTACTACTACTACTATTACTACTCCTACTACTCACTACTACTACTACTACTACTACTACTACTACTACTGACTACTGACTACTAATACTACTGACTACTGACTACTAATACTACTACTACTAATACTGACTACTGACTAATACTGACGACTAGGGAGTTCCCTCGTCCACACGGCCTATGATGACGCAAGACTCACTGGGCTTGGAATAAAAGGAGCTTGTTTTAACTCGTGCTCAAAACCCATATATAGAACCTTAAATAGTTTGGTATTTCAACGACTGCAAGCTTGCGTTCAGCCTTTGGTTTCTTTTGATCATACTAATACTCAAGAGATAAGTCGTTCATGTCTTCAAAAGCTAGTGTTTGGTACTTCAAGATTTTCACTGAACTAGTCTGCGAGAAGTCAAACTTTGCCAATTACTATGGAATTATAATTTACTATGGAACTACTATTTCTATGGTACTACTATTACTATGGAACTACTATTTCTATGGAACTACTATTTCTATGGTACTACTATTACTATGGAACTACTATTACTATGGAACTACTATAACTATGGAACTACTATTTCTATGGTACTGCTATTACTATGGAACTGCTATTTCTATGGTACTACTATTACTATGGAACTACTGATACTGATACTGGTTATGATGAAATGGTAGACATAAAACACTTGATGTTTGGATGAATATCGTGTAGGTTCGACACCTACTAACCGTAATAAAGGGAGATTCCAAAGTAGGTAATTAGAGCTAAATTGTAACTTTAGTGCCGTGGTGAGTCTGTCTCTCCTCAATAAGATAACTATAGTTCAAATGTAGAACAATTGTATGTGGCGCAAATTCTTTGAGTTCAATTGTCAGTAGTTATTCTTTACTTGGGTAGTTCAATGGTTAGAAAAACACCTCTATACTGTTTTAATGTTATACTGTTATACTGTTATACTGTTATACTGTTATACTGTTATACTTATACTGTTATACTGTTATACTATATACTGTTATACTATATACTGTTATACCGTTGTACCGTTGTACCGTTATACTTATACTGTTATACTGTTATACCGTTATACTACTATATACTGTTATACTGCAGTGTAGGTTTATTGAAATAGTAATGTAGTGGAGTAGAATAGAGCAGTACATCATTGAGTACTGACTACTCACTACTAACTGACTGCTAATTGACTACTTGGTATGACTACTTAGGATGACTACTTGGTATGACTACTTAGGATGACTACTTGGTATGACTGACTACCTGTTGTAGTACCCATTGGGTGGAAACCTGTGACTGTAAGTAATAGGTGTGGAGAATAGTAGTAGTCCAAAAGAGTAGGGTCGAAGAGTGGAAGAGTCGAAGAGTAGAAATAGAGTAGGTACAAAAGAGTAGGAGGAGGAGGAGTAGTAACAGTAGAAGTAGTGGTAGTGAGTAGAAGTAATATAAGTCGGAGTATCATGAGAAGTAGTGGTAGTGAGTAGAAGTAATATAAGTCGGAGTATCATGAGAAGTAGTGGTAGTGAGTAGAAGTATTATAAGTCGGAGTATCATGAGAAGTAGTGGTAGTGAGTAGAAGTATTATAAGTCGGAGTATCATGAGAAGTAATAGAAGCGATTCATACTATTTCTAGTAATCGCTATATTTCAAGCTACTCACTCAAACTCGTTGATACTGCTCTGACGGTACTCCACTCGTCATACTTAGAAATAGACTGGTAGAAATCGAGTAGTAGAGTAGCATTGAATTTTCAAGCTACTGAACGTGACAGTAGAAACGGAGTAATGTAGAGTACTAGTATATTGAAAGTAATGTGTTGAGTAGCATATTGGAATAGACTAGTGAAATAGACTAGCAGAGTACTGGTATATTGGAATAGTGGTAGAAAAGACAGTAGTAAAAAGTCTAGGACTTGGTAGTCTATAGTTTAGAGTAATAGGTGGAGAAGCACAGTCCCCTCATACTTCCCTCTCTCCTCTTTCTCTTAGTTTCCTTGTCACTGTCACTGTCACTTTCACTGTCACTTTCTCACTGTCACTGTCACTTTCTCACTGTCACTGTCACTGTCACTGTCACTTTCTCATTCTCACTTTCTCACTCTCACTTTCTCACTCTCACTTTCTCATTATCACTTTCTCATTCTCACTTTCTCACTTTCTCACTTTCTCATTTTCTCATTCTCACTTTCTCACTCATTATTCACTCCACAATCACCCACAATTTTATAACACACATCCAACACAAAATCCCACTATTTCATAGCACAAGCCAAACCTCATTCAACTAATCTATTAATTTGTAGATTTCACTGAATTGAATTGTTTTGATTGACACTGATTTTGACATGGACCCAGACACTGTTGCACACGCTAAAGGACTTGTGGACTATATCACCCGGTCGCCCACACCGTACCACGCGGTGGCCAACGTCAAGGCCAAGCTCGTGGCCAATGGTTTTGAGGTTTTGAGCGAACGCCAGAATTGGGACCTCCGGCCGCTGGGAAAGTACTTGGTCACCCGGAACGGTTCTTCGCTCATTGCATTCACCACGGCCAAACCCCAGGAATTTGGAAAAGACGGCTCCTCGGGCATTGCTATGGTTGGCGCACACACCGACTCGCCGTGCTTGAAGCTCAAGCCTGTGTCCAAGAAAACTGCCGAGGGCTTCATTCAGGTGGGTGTGGAGCAATATGGAGGCTTGATTGCTCATACGTGGTTTGACCGTGACTTGAGTATCGCAGGCCGGGTCTATATCAAGGAGAACGGCAACTATGTGCCCCGCTTGGTGCACATCCGGAAACCATTGATGCGGATTCCCACTTTGGCCATTCACCTAAACCGGGAGGTCAACCAGAAGTTCGAGTTTAACCGGGAAACCGAAATGGTGCCGATCGCAGGCCAGGAGAAGTTTGAGGAAAAGGAAAAGGAAAAGAAAAAGGAGAGTGGAGGCTGTTCCAGTGATCCTAATCTTCAGTTGACGGAGTCGGAGTTTTCTGCTATTCAACATGTGGTTGCTCGCCATAACGACTCGTTGATTCTGCTCATTGCACAGGAATTGCAAGTGGACGTGGCCCAAATCGAAGACTTTGAGTTGCTTTTATGTGACTACCAGGATGCCACTCTTGGAGGCATCCACGATGAGTTCATCTTTGCTCCTCGCCAAGATAACTTGA
This sequence comes from Metschnikowia borealis, assembly GCA_002374385.1. Classification (NCBI taxonomy): domain Eukaryota; kingdom Fungi; phylum Ascomycota; class Pichiomycetes; order Serinales; family Metschnikowiaceae; genus Metschnikowia; species Metschnikowia borealis. The sequence goes on from NKZC01000052.1 coordinate 31,930, forward strand.
CGTCGTGCTATGCTGCGTCCGAGGCCATACTCAAGGCCCAAGACACGTGGAGCTTGATTTCGCTTTTTGACCATGAGGAAATCGGGTCTGTTTCGGCCCAGGGTGCAGACTCGTCGTTTTTGCCCGACGTTTTGAAGCGGATCAATGCCGTTTTCGCCCCCGCCAACCCCTCTTTGCTTGAACAGTCCTTTTTGAGTCTCTGCAGCAAGTCGTTCTTGCTCTCGTCCGACCAAGCTCATGGAATCCACCCTAACTATGAACGGTTCTATGAGAAGAACAACCGGCCACACGTCAACCTGGGCCCTGTGATCAAGGTCAACGCCAACCAGCGCTATGCCACCAACTCCAAAGGCATTGTGATGGTGAAGGCCGTGGCCGAACGTGCACGTATTCCGTTGCAGTTGTTTGTGGTAAGAAACGACTCTCCATGTGGCTCCACAATTGGGCCCATGCTTTCGGCCAAACTTGGCTTGAGGACCTTGGACTTGGGCAACCCGCAGTTGTCGATGCACTCGATCCGGGAAACGGCTGGGTCTCATGATGTGGCACGGTTGGTGGCCTTGTTTCTGACGTTTTTCGGGGAGTTCGGCCATCTCGAGCCAACCATCTGCGATCTTAGTGATTGAGACGAACACTGAAAATGATATCAGTGAGGCCGTTATATGGCTTGCTGTGAGGTCACTGGAGCTCTGACATCCCCAGACATAAAACAATCTTGCAAATAGACCAATACACGAACATAGACTTTAGAATCAACTTATTCCATTGTACTAGTAGATACAGTGGTATATAGACTAAACACATAAGTAGGCCAATGGTACTTATCTAGAAAATAGTCTGATGTTTGTAGGACTCTGCTTTTAAGTGTTACCTCTTTGTAAATTGTATGAGTCACTTTCTTAATAATGTTCATTATCAGACCCTTATGAACTAATTTTTGTCATGCTGAGTTCGCAGTTTTTCAGTGTCTGTACACTTCAAAGTGAAATATCTCAGAATATACCTAGAAATACACAAATATCGTTTAACCAATAATCTAAATTAAACACACAATTGAAATCCTCACTGATATTTTCTCATGCTCAACTAATATATTCCTGTACTTTGCTGGGATGACTGTAGAGGATGAGTCCAGAGCGCGATATCTGAAACACTAACCCTCAAGCTTAAGTGACCAATTCTCAATTACATTCCGAATCGACTAAAATAGGAAGGCTGAATATTAAATAGGCACTGTTTCCCTATAATATTTCGTAAAATATTTCCTAAAAACCTAAAATTCTTAGATAAGTACCTGGTTCGTCCGCGTAGACACAGTTAGGAATCCCCCAGGAGCTTCCCCTTCATTCTAAAAAAAATCAATAAAAAAGTGAGATCAAAAATAAAAAAAGGGAGGCCTATTTATTTATACAAAAATGGGTGGCAAAAAGTGGGGCTCGTAAAAGTGGGGATACTAAAAGTGGGGTTTGTGCATGGCTGCAATTCTGGAGTCTGCGATATATATAAGGAGCTCGCGCACTAATATCTCTTCCCTAACATCTCGTGTATTCCGCATATCCTCATATACTACTTATACTAATACATTATGAATTTTCTAATAAACACATTTTCAAGCCCTGAGAATTACTGATACTACGATACTATCTTGATATACTGAAAGTATGTTTTGTTAATGCTGTAGGTTACTTAATCACCGGTTTCAGAGAAGGTTGCAAGAATATTTCAGTGTGTGGGTCTAGGTCTCAGAAAATGTGCCATGAAAAGTCTCAGAAAAGTCCCACAAAAGCCCAAAAAAGGCTTCAGAAAGCCCCAAAAATACCTCACAAATGCATCAGAGGGGATACCCATCGCTAGACTCTGAAGATGCTTTTGAGTCTAACACTACCGTGGTATAGTTTCCTCAATTTTTCTTTGATCCAGACACTACCTTGGTATAGTTTCCCAAAACGCATTTGTCCGAGGCCGGAGCATGTCCTAGTTACCTCATATGGATTTGGTTGGGTCTAGGCCCTAATTTAGCTGGAATTTCTCCGGAACATATTCCTTTGATCCTGCATATCACCTCCAAGAGTGCCTCTGGTCCACAGGATTTATGCCTAGCACGGCTGCAGAAAACGCAGCACCTGTACGCAAGCATGCATGAATTTGCCACTACTCAACAAGTCCACAAGAAGACTTCGTGAGTTTTTCAGGGTTTTTAGTGGGGAAAATTAAACGTGAATCCAAGTATAGTTCCAAAATATGAAGGTGATAAAAAAAAAAAGAGAAATATTGTTTCTTAAAATTAGGGCAACCAGCTTCTTCTGTCAATATTTTTCTTCGAAGATTGCATACAATATTGCTAGCACATTTTGAATGCATAAAATCTAGAGATAAGCCTCTTTGGGACATGCATACAATAATTCGATGGACTAATTGAGAAGTTTGAGCATAACCTTTACTCGTTTAGTCCATCGTTGATTCTGCTTCTCGGCGTATCGCATCCATGCAGGTTGTTGAAATTTGACAATGTCCATGCTGAAAAAATGAATATTGCGGATTTAGCAACCTGATATTGAAATTTACACTAAATTAAAGCTCTGGATTAATGTGCATCATGATTACGGTGAACTGAAGAAAAAAAAAACATTTTAGTGGTACACTAAAATTTTAGTGAAATGGGGATCCTGCATAGGGGCCAGGGCCGCCCCGGTTGCAGAGCAGATAGTTGCAATAAATCATGCTCGTTAATGCACCCCTCGTTTTAGCACATATTCATGGTATGCTCCATCCCCAAAAAAAGTCTATATAATGAGCCATCTCGCCCCTCCAATTTGCTTCTGGTACACTATCATCATCATGTCGTCAAGGAACAATCGCAACAAAGACCAAGGTCATGGTGACGGTACTTCTGAAGAAGCCTTCTTGGAGGACTCAGATGTGCTTACGGATGTCTCTGAAGAAGAGGACAACTCGGTGCCCATTCCAAGGAATGGTACCAGAATGTCTTTTACTGAGGTTGTGACCAAAGTGCACCTTGCCCTTTTGAACAATTGTGTTACTCGTGACACAGCATCCGAATCTCTGCCATCTGTTGAGGAAAAGGTTGCTGACTCTCACCCAGCAGCCAAATTGGATTTCGAACAAGAAACTGAGAAGAAGATTTCTGTTGACGAGACTGAGAAGGGAGTACCTGAGAAGGAAGACACTCCCATTAGAGTTTCTGCAAAGGAAGATACTCCCATTAGAGTTTCTGCAAAGGAAGAGACTCCGATTAGAGCTTCTGCAAAGGAAGAGACTCCGATTAGAGTTTCTGCAAAGGAAGAGACTCCGATTAGAGTTCTCTCTGATAAAGAAGTCCCTGTTGAAAACGTTTCTGAAAAATCTGAAGTTTCCATTGAGGTTTCTGAAAAGTCTGAAGCCCCCGTTGAGGAGGCTTCCCAAAAAACTGGTTCGATTGGTGAACAAAACAAGGAAAGCACTTCCGTTTCTGGTGTTTCTGAGAAAGAAGTTTCCCCCGAAAAGGTCACTCCCAATGAGGGATCTTCCAAAGAAGAATCTGAGAACTTTGAAACCCCATTTACTCGGATTTCCCAACTGTTTGCTCCTCTTATTGAACAGGTCAAGGCCATTCTTGAAGCCGAAAGGACTAAAGCTTGTGTTCCTCTTATTGAACAAGTGAAAGCTACGCTTGAGGCTGAATTGGCTGCTCAACCTGTTCCCGTGGCTCTGCAAAAGGCAGAGATTAAATCTGTGGTTGAGAAAGAAATTTCCCCTGAAACCATTCCTCTTGTTGCAGATGTGAAATCTGCCCTGGATGCGGAAACCACCACTACAATCGTTCCGCTTATTGCTGAGATCAAATCTGTGCTTGAAGCTGAGAGATCTAGCAAATCCATTTCTCTTGTTTCAGAGGTAAAGTCTGTTCTTGAGGCATTGGAATATACTAGACTTATTTCGCTTATCGCAGAGATTAAAAAGATTCTCGAGGCCCAAGAGCCTGCTCCACCTGTTCCTGATGTTGCGAGGGTGAAGTCGGTTCTTAAAGCAAAAGCGTTTACCAAATGTACTCCCGATTACCAAATCGCACCACTTCCTAAGGTCGAAGAGGTACTGACTGAGGTTGAAGAGGTACTGACTGAGGTTGAAGAGGTTAGAAGTCTTGGGTTATGGAGTGCAAAAAAATCAAAGCCATATTTTGAGGCTGATCCTTTCGCTTTTGATCCACATTTTAGAGACGGTTCTTCCACTTTAGGGCCACATATTGGAGGCGTTCCTATCGCTTTTGAACCATATGTTGGATTTCCTGAGAATTTTGACAAGTTTGTGCCCCACGATGGGGAAATTTCAGAGAAATCCGAAGATGAAGAGGAGGAATCAGAGGAAGAAGCTACCGAAGAGACTTTGGAGGACCCTTGCTTTCCTAATGGGGATCCTTTTGAACGTGAAGACACCGAGTCCGACTCAGAAGATGAAAGTCCAACTTTAACTGTTGCTACTTCCGATACCAATGAAGAGCTCCAATTTCCCTTCACATACCGGTCCACAGTTAGTGCCTTCTACCCCCCAAAAGTGAAAACTCTTCTCCATGATGCTGAAATCAAAGAAAAATTCACCCCTACACCCGAAAAACCGCCATACATTCCCTACTTCTATTTTGAGGAATTTGAAAATTGTTTCAGGCCATTTTTAAATGCACATGGCGAGGATTCGGCAAAAGGGGAAAGTGACCAGGAAGATGACCCGGAACTTGCATATGAGTATGAAGCTCCTAGTCCTGAGCACTGGGAAGAAGGTCCAAGTGACGAAACGTTCACCTACCTTGATGAGACAATGAACCTGGCATATCCCAGAGATAGTGTGGATATGGCCGTTTCGCCTTGGATCCTTAGAGGTCAGCCCGAGGAACCTATGTTTGATGCCGAAGAGCAGCTTTCCTATATGCTGAATTTTCTCTTTCCTCTCTTGTCCCTCTCCGACGAGCAGAAGATTGTCCCCATTCCTCTTTGCAAGAAGAATGGACTCAGGGCCCCGGAGCTTTATTATCTTATCGTGGAATTCTTTGCCAAAATGTCGCCTCTCCACTTCGAGTACTGCCACAGAACACCTGTGGGTTTCCGTGCATGTCTCTGGGGAACACGGTTCAAGATAAAGGAATTGATTATGCAGATCAATATGCACTTTTCCTTGCTTGTTACCCGGTGTTTTGAGCAGCAAGATAATCTGCAGAACTGGTTTTACCCCAAGCTGTACATGGATCAGAAATTCATTCCAGACTTGATCCGGGCTGGCCAGAAACTTGCACTTGGCTCGATTCCCAACGGACAAGAATCAATCAAGTTGGTGCTTCTTGACTACTTTGCTAAGGCTAAAAAAGGCTATATTATGCCCTTGGTCAAGTTCTGCCATGCTTTTAGGTACACCCGCAAGCAAATCTGCTCGATGATCCGCAGCTTGACGTACCAGTGGGTGCCACGGGACAAGTACCTCAGATTTGTGTACGAGAGGACCTTCTGCACTTTGTTGAAGGGAAGAGATCCGCTTGTTCGTGCGGTGCAGAGCTTCATCTCCACTCTTAAGCGGAAAAACATTTGGATGCCGCACGATGAAAACCCTACCGAGGAAGGGATTGTGTTGGATAAAGATTTCCTTGAAAAATTTTGTCATAGACGGAAACGCACAGATCAGCTTGCAGACGATGACTTGGCTGGACCCAGGAAAAGAAAGGACCCTTTTCCTCAGCGTGGAAGAGACAAGCGCAGAAAGCGGTGAGATGTGGGAAGAGTCGATGATGACTCAGTTGGGCCTGATATTAAACAGGCGGAGAAGGCAGTGAGATGTGGTTCGTTCTCCTTTGATTGATTTTGATTGATTTAGCTTGCTTTGCTGCTTTGTTGCTTTGTTGCTTTGTTGCTTTGTTGCATTGTTGCATTGTTACTTTGTTGCTTTGCTGCTTTGTTACTTTGTTGCTTTGCTGCTTTGTTGCTTTGCTGCTTTGTTACTTTGTTGCTTTGCTGCTTTGTTACTTTGTTGCTTTGCTGCTTGGCTGCTTTGTTACTTTGTTGCTTTGTTGCTTTGTTGCTTTGTTGCTTTGCTGCTTTGCTGCTCTAGGAAAAACCCAAAAAAAATATACTGTTTGGTTTTAACTATAATGTAGCTGTATAGAATGACTCTCACACATTGAAGTATAGAGAGGTGATCAGGACTTTTACGTATAGGATATGAAGATGGATGTGAGCCCTGTCCTTGGAGTAAACGGTTAGAAGCCCGGTTGGGGTCATTCATAAGCTACAGTATGATTGGTGATTAATACTTAATACTGGTTATGTGCACTGGTATTTGGACCCTGTAGTGTAGTGTAGTAATAAAAGTGCAATAATAGTAAATAACAGTGTGTAGTAATAAAAGTGCAATAATAGTAAATAACAGTGTGTAGTAATAAAAGTGTATAGTAAATATGTATAGTAAATATGTATAGGACATAAAATCGATATAGCGCTGAAAACTTGAAGAGTGCCAAGGGTAAGGTCAAGAAGCCTAGCATTACCAAGAGATCCGAGCAGTTCAAGAAGGACAAGAAGGCGTTCCAGAAACTCAAATGATTGACTCGGACTATAGAGTAGGAGCTAGCTCGCTAGTAATGAATGCATAAGTAAAGAATATGGACTCGAAAGTGTCAACGTAAGAGTCCCAGAGCTATAACCATAGCTATGAAGAGTAGTCTATAAGAAGTACTCTATGTACATGAAGAAGTCCTCTGTGAGGAAGTACTCATGATACTCTAGACAGATTCTAGTGTATTTAAACAAACCACTTCGAAGTCTAGATACATAAAGAGGTGTTTCATTCAATAAAGTGAGACTTCTAATTATCCCCGATTGTCCTCGAATTGACCAGAATCCCACTTTTTTGAAACTTGTGATTCCTAACCCCAAAATTAGAAACGACAACCAAAGGAAAATTTAGGTGCATTTACTTTGAGAAATTGCACTGCAGTATTTTTCAAAATTGCACTGCAGTATTTTTCAAAATTGCACTGCAGTATTTTTCAAAATTATTCCCCCATATATTGACCCCTTATCAATTGACACTCGTATACAATGACGTCTTTGTAAAAAACTCTTCTATTTGAATGATTTAAATTCGACAAAATTTATGCATTCCAAACTGAAACACTTACTCGAATCAAAATATTCTGAACAATAAATTGTCTGTCTTAACTATGGACTTCATTACTAGGGGATAAGAACGGAATGATGTGGCGGAGGTGGAGCGCGCGGGGTATCGTACATTTCTTATCAGTGCCTGCACGCTGCACGCTGCGATACGGAGACCTGTTGAACTTGAGGGATCAGTACACGCAGGTGTACTGCATGTTCATGTGACTGCATACAGATGAAACAATAAAGAGTATTGTTGAAGAGGCAAAGTTCTCGTCCAGTTCTCGTCTACCTCTCGTCTAGCTCTGGTCTATTGTCTAGACATTGTCTTGGAAAAGACAATTTTGGTAAGAGACTGAAGAGGGAGAAAAGCTGGAGCGTATAAGAATGGACGAGAATATCCTTATAAGAGATTATCGAAACAACGATGTTAAGATACAAGGATCTCTTAGTATAATATTAGATACAGATAAGAATATAAGTCGTTTAAGATGATCACTGGACTCCCACACTTACGTGACTTATTGAAAGTAACGTGATAACTGTTCCAGATTACGGGAGTGTATATTACAACTCTCAACAAATATCTTATAGTATGAGTCATCCACTGGATATCACTCCCTGGTTAATCACAGGTCCTCCTGGTGCCGCAACCGTCGTTGCGGATCTGGCGTTATTTTTCTACATTTTCAAGGTCTGTACAGTTTTATTTTTAAGGTCTGTACAGTTTTATTTTCAAGGTCTGTACAGTTTTATTTTCAAGGTCTGTACAGTCTTATTTTTAAGGACTGTACAGTTTTATTTTTAAGGTCTGTACAGTCGTATTTTTAAGGTCAGCACATTCTTATTTTTAAGGTCTGCACAGTCGTATTTTTAAGGTCTGCACATTCTTATTTTTAAGGTCTGCACAGTCTTTTTGTTCAAGGTCCGTGTAGCCCTTTTGTCTTTCAGTGTACTGATTCAACATATCCATGAAGTACCTTTCCTCCGTACATGTTAGGTACTCGTTGACAGAATTAGTATTCTGAATTAGTAGTCTGAATTAGTAGTCGGAATTAGTAGTCTGAATTAGTATTCTGAATTAGTATTCTAAATTAGTATTCTGAATTAGTATTCTGAATTAGTATTCTAAATTAGTAGTCGGAATTAATATTCTAAATTAGTAGTCGGAATTAGTAGTCGGAATTAGTAGTCGGAATTAGTAGTCGGAATGAATAGTCGGAATTGGTAGTCGGAATTAGTAGTCGGAATGAATAGTCGGAATTGGTAGCCAGTACTCAATAATAGCTAGTTATGTAACACCAATAATAGTACTAAGATAAAGGTGAAACGTTCAAGTCCGCACTAAACCTTCGGCCGCTGGTTACTGAGCAGCAAGTCCGCAACCAAGAAATAAGTACTGGGAATCCATTGGCGAATAAACACACAAAACAGAGTACTGGACGTAACCAGAATCTAACAAGACTTACTGTACAAAATTATAGTACAGGCTTGTTACATATACTTACTATATAGAATTATTGAGAATTATTGAGAATTATTGTAGACTCGTTGAGACGTGTGTAGAATCATTACATAGAATTATTGTACACTCATTGAGACGTGTGTAGAATTATTGTGTAGAATTATTATATAGCCCTGTTGCTATGATCCATTGAGTTTTCCAATGCTCGAAGATTTGCTTTGGTGAAGACCTGGAATCTCTCTCTGTGTGAAGGGGTGTTGGTACAAACTGGGGGTTTGGTGTACCGAGGAATCTTGGTATACTGAGATACTCCGTGGACCCAAAGTTGAAGGAGTTGATCGATTCGTATGGCGCAGAGGATATGACACAGCATGAATTCATTGTGGACAACACTTCCTTCTACCAGGGCCTGGAAAAACGAATCTCTTCCAACTGCAAGCTTTTGGACGACCACTCGATTAATGTAATTGCAGAAGTGGTAATTTCAGTGCTTAGTATTTATAGTTAGTGGTAATTTATAGCTAGTAATTTAAGTAGTTAGATAGTATAGTATAAAATAGTATAGTATAAAATAGAGTATAAAATAGTATAGTATAAAATAGAGTATAAAATAGAGTATAAAATAGAGTATAAAATAGTATAGTATAAAATAGTATAGTATAAAATAGAGTATAAAATAGAGTATAAAATAGAGTATAAAATAGTATAGTATAAAATAGTATAGTATAAAATAGAGTATAAAATAGAGTATAAAATAGAGTATAAAATAGTATAGTATAAAATAGTATAGTATAAAATAGAGTATAAAATAGAGTATAAAATAGAGTATAAAATAGTATAGTATAAAATAGTATAGTATAAAATAGAGTATAAAATAGAGTATAAAATAGAGTATAAAATAGTATAGTATAAAATAGTATAGTATAAAATAGAGTATAAAATAGAGTATAAAATAGAGTATAAAATAGTATAGTATAAAATAGTATAGTATAAAATAGAGTATAAAATAGAGTATAAAATAGAGTATAAAATAGTATAGTATAAAATAGTATAGTATAAAATAGAGTATAAAATAGAGTATAAAATAGAGTATAAAATAGTATAGTATAAAATAGTATAGTATAAAATAGAGTATAAAATAGAGTATAAAATAGAGTATAAAATAGTATAGTATAAAATAGTATAGTATAAAATAGTATAGAAAAAAATAGAGTATAAAATAGTGGATTGGTAGTCAGTACTCAATAATAGCTAGTACTGTAATACCAATAATAGTAGTAGTGGCCAGTATTGGTAACTTACTTTCACTCCACTAATTTACTACACTAGATAATTCTCTACTCTCTTCTGCACTATCTCCTGTACTATATTCTGCTATCTCTTGTTATCTTCTTCACTATCTTCTATAGCTACTTTGCACTATCTAGTCCACTTGGGTATAAATCTTCAGCACCACCCTCACCACTAATTTCACCACTAATTTCACCACTAACTTCACCACTAATTTCAACACTAATTTCACCACTAATTTCAACACTTCAGCAATATACTTTGTAAAGCATTTTTTACACGATATAAAGCTGCTATAGTAGCAGTGTTCATTGTTATTATTGGCTGTAGTAGTATCTGTGGTATTAATCTATATACAATTTACCGTGGATATTTGACACTGGCCCTTAAACTTCGGGCTACTCACTCTCCCCAACTGCACATTCAGAGGCTTACTGCCCATTTTCTTGATTATCTTGCTGAAGTGGACCCGGAACCTAACATCTCTGTTTTAGAACCGAACATCGCGGATTTACATTCAAATGATTCAAAATTAGCAGAGAACCATACCAGCATTCCAAACAGACTTTTTGATGATTCCTTACCAGATTTAGAGGACCAAAAAGGTCACAGTGCCGATTTGCAGCCTAAAGAATCCAAAATTCCAGCCGAAAGTGGCCCCAATGACTCTGAAATTGAGGATGTACCCAGGGAGCTGTTCTTCTGTCCCATTCCACTTTCTGCAATTTACATCTCGTGCAGTTCGCTGCACCACACTATTTTCTGTTCAACAAGTATTATAGTGAGTATTATAGTGAGTATTATAGTGAGTATTATAGTGAGTATTATAGTGAGTATTATAGTGAGTACTACAGTGACCAGTACTACAGTAATGATAAATAGCTTAGATACACTAAGTCAATATGTCAACGAGTACCTAACATGTACGGAGGAAAGGTACTTCGTAGATGCGTTGTATGCAGACTAAGAAGGGATTTATGTGCAGGTCAAAGCATGGGTGAACCGTCTTCACCCACTTCAACGTATCTTGCACTTTGGTCTTGTAAGGTACAACTTACATATGCCTGTATATCAATATATACTAAAACATAAGTTGAAAATCAGAGATGCCTTGACGGATCTGTCTGCAGGCGTCCGTATTTATCTTGTTGAACTGATGTATATATTTATTGTATTGTATTGTTCTTTTTTTGTAACATATATTTCAGTGACTATTTTCAGTAAATTATTATTAGAGACTGCATCTATACATGTTAGTTTCACTGACTCACTTATAGACTCCAGACTCAAACTCCCTGACTTTACGAGGTTTCTAGTAAGATATTTCTCCCTGCTTCATTCCTGTTTATTAGCTGATGTTAGTTCTTTATTCACCGACATCAGCTCGTTTTGATACTTGAGTTTCTCGGTTTGTTACTTTTTTTCTCGGTTTGTTACTTCAGTTTCTTGGTTTGTGACTTTTTTTTCTCGGTTTGTTACTTTTTTTTCTTGGTATGTTACTTTTTTTTCTTGGTTTTTATCTTCCAATATGTTATATCTCCTCTCCACTTTGAATACTTTTGAATATACACTTCGTCTGCACTCAAATATATACTACTCTTATGAATCAATCTACTCTAGGTGTATCTGAGTACAGTTTGATTTTAACATATTGTTTTAAAAACAACGTATGGTGTATGGTGTGGTGTATGGTGTATGGTGTATGATTTATGGTGTATGGTGTATTTTGTATGGTGTATTTTGTATGGTGTATTTTGTATGGTGTATGGTGTATGGTGTATGGTGTATGGTGTATGGTGTATTTTGTATGGTGTATTGTCTATGGAGTATTCTGTATTATGTATTGTGTATTATGTATGGTGTATAGTGTATACCACCCTCCTTACGTCAATATACCTAAAGCATCATTAGATTTTGAGATTTAGAAGTGGTAGTAGTAGAAGTAGCACAGACTATGTAGTAGAGTATAAATAGTACGCTACTCTATAATACACTAATTAATACTTAATCATAGTATTCTTCTACTGTACTATACTATGCTCTCTACTCTATACTATACTATGTACTATAATATGCTCTCTACTCTATACTATACTATGTACTATCCTATGCTCTCTACTCTATACTATACTATGTACTATTCTAAACTTAATACTATAATTACAGTAGTATACAAATATACCAAGTGCCTGGTGGACTGTATATTGCTGTTTATACTACTCGATTGTGGAATAGCCTGCTTCATGTTTTGTGACTCTAAGAATGGCCATGGTATTAGACAACATACGCTACACACCCCAATAAATATAGCACTACCCATGGTGCATCTAACAGTCACCGTGTAGTCAGTGCACTCTACAGTTGTATAATTTATGCCTCGTTCCTCATAGTGAATCCAAGCCTACTATAAACCAACTGACTCTTGACTTACTTATGGCCGCGTCCTGCACACAGCACCCGGCGTTCCATCCATCTTCTCTAACTCAGACTGCACCACACATCATAAACTACTCCCTATACACCACACCTGCTCGGGGTCTAGCCCACTCACTCCAAACACATCCACATAACACTCTTCATGAGATTCGAAATATTCCTTTATATGGGCGTTGCGGTGGCGTCGCAAGTGGCTCCGTTCCTCTTGGCTTCGCACCGTCTAGTCACTGGGCTCCAGGATGAGCTCTCGGGCCCGCCATTGGCCAAACACGATCCCGGTTCGGTCACCAATATGGCCAAGAAACTCGTCACGGCTTGCTCATCTGATTTGTACCTCCTAGTCAACGTTCCGGGGCTCAAAGCAGGCGATATGGTAGAGCGCAAGAAGCTCACGTGGCCGCATCTCCGCCACTACATCCACATGGCCTCTTCGTTGGTGGCCCTTCCGTGGATGGAGGGTGTTTTGGATATGGATTTCTTGGAGACATACATCGTGCGGACATGTAAGGCCGAGGCCTTAAGGTCGTTTGGCGACGTGGACCAGTATATAGACACGCGGACCCGTGTGATCCGCTACGATGCCGACCCGCTCCCCCACGAAGACGACAAGGAGGCCCGGAATGCAGCGTTGCGGGAGGTGGACGATTCCATCCGCCGCATTCTCCGCGTTAGCCCATCTCCCCACTATACCATTCTCGTGACGTCCTCGGAGCTAGACACCTTCCACCCGGTGCCGCAGGCGGCCGTGGACGCCAGCCCGGAGTTTTTCCAGCTTTTCAACGATATCGTGACCCACCTGACACGAGACGAGGAGTGGGAGCGCAATTCGTTCATGTATAAGGACGTGGAGCCGTACTGGAACACAGACCACGACCCCATGCTGAATTACTTGCGCAAAAAACAAGCAGATGAGATCCACCTTTGGGACCCGCGGTTGTGGGAGAAGAACGAGCGCTTGATCATGACGGTGATGTTGATGGCGCTTTCGTTGGTGTTGTTCCAGAGTGTGACGTTGATGCTGTGGTTCAGACGCAAGTGCGAGGCTTGGAAGAGACTGAGGGTGGAACGTCTTGACTGAGGAAACTTAGAGGCGGTGAGTTTAGTGATGTCAGAGTTTGGTTTGTTTTTCAGAAGTAAGTTACTATACTCACTGAGACTACGAAGACTATGCTATGAGGACATACTCTACTAGACAGAGATACTCCATACCACCAAACGCCATACCATACTACAAGACAGAGATACTCCATACCACCAAACGCCATACCATACTACAAGACAGAGATACTCCATACCACCAAACGCCATACCATACTACAAGACAGAGATACTCCATACCACCAAACGCCATACCATACTACAAGACAGAGATACTCCATACCACCAAACGCCATACCATACTACAAGACAGAGATACTCCATACCACCAAACGCCATACCATACTACAAGACAGAGATACTCCATACCACCAAACGCCATACCATACTACAAGACAGAGATACTCCATACCACCAAACGCCATACCATACTACAAGACAGAGATACTCCATACCACCAAACGCCATACCATACTACAAGACAGAGATACTCCATACCACCAAACGCCATACCATACTACAAGACAGAGATACTCCATACCACCAAACGCCATACCATACTACAAGACAGAGATACTCCATACCACCAAACGCCATACCATACTACAAGACAGAGATACTCCATACCACCAAACGCCATACCATACTACAAGACAGAGATACTCCATACCACCAAACGCCATACCATACTACAAGACAGACATATTCTACTACAAGACAGAGATGCTCCATACTACCAAACACTATGACATACTACCAAACACTATGACATACTACCAAACACTATGACATACTACCAAACACTATGACATACTACCAAACACTATAGACTATTATAATGGTATTTGGATCCAGGTTTATGCATTGTGTACTTTTCCCATTCTTTCATGAGTTTCCAAAGCAAATGCCTCTGCTGCTCGAAAGACCCATAGCACTTAACTCTGAAATGTTCTTCACTCTATGAAGGAGATTATCATGATGATATTGTACTGGTGCTCATTGCTCAGTGTTCTTCATTGCGCACTTCTTCATTGCGCACTTCTCCATTGCGCACTGTTCTCTATTCTCTATTGCTATCTGCAACACACTGCGACCCGTTCGCAGCCATTTTTCACCTCCCACTACGCATAGAAACTGATATATCTTTTAATCTAGAGTTGGACATTTTTTATCTCAGAAGCTCGTTCTTTCACTTCTCTTTGACTTCTTTTTTGACCGCAGAAGCTCATTTTTTACTTCTTTTTTGACCACAGAAGCACAATTTTTCACTTCTTTTTTGACTTCTTTTTTGACCGCAGAAGCTCAGTATATTGTTGAATTAGATAGCGTGGTTCAAACCCCTCACTAGGTAGAGTGCTATCGAAGGTGGCTTTCATGGTTATAGTGTTTTTCAAAACGATTCAAACCACACTAGCAAAATTAAACAACCAAGAATTCAAACCGTGTTGTACTTATGACTTAAAAATAGCCCAACAAAGATTCGAAATAAACTGTTCATGTGAAGTCTGTATTAAAGATTAAAAACCGTGATGTTTGGAATTATTATTTAAATTTCCTTATGTGGTTTGAACCATTTTGGCGCACTGGTTTGAGTAGTTTTGAAAAACACTGTAATGAATAGAGTAGTATTGAATAGAGTAGTAGTAAATAGAGTAGTAATGAATAGAGTAGTAATAAATAGAGTAGTAATAAATAGATTAGTAATAAATAGAGTAGTAATAAATAGAGTAGTAATGAATAGAGTAGTAATAAATAGAGTAATAATAAATAGAGTAGTAATAAATAGAGTAGTAATAAATAGAGTAGTAATGAATAGAGTAGTAATGAATAGAGTAGTAATGAATAGAGTGGTAATGTTAGATTCTGGTTACGTCCAGTACTCTGTTTTGTATGTTTATTCGCCGATGGATTCCCAGTAGGTGGAATCCGAGTACTTGTATAGCTAATCTGTGAATACCAGAGAGTTGAAGCAGAGAGTTAAACGCCATTTCAAGAGGTAAGGTGAATGCATGAGTCCAAGTCACGGGGTCTGACGCATTGGACAAGTCATTGGCATTCTTAGGCTCTAACAATACCTCTATGGGTAGTGTGTTTACCCATGGTGGGTCTAACAGGTAATAAATAGAGTAATAATAAATAGAGCAATAATAAATAGAGTAGTAATGAATAGAGTAGTAATAAATAGAGTAGTAATAAATAGAGTAGTAATAAATAGAGTGGTAATAAATAGAGTAGTAATAAATAGAGTAGTAATAAATAGAGTAGTAATAAATAGAGTAATAATAAATAGAGTAATAATAAATAGAGTAATAATAATAAATGTTATTCTTGAATACGTCTTAACTGGGGTTATGTTGTTCGTTGATGAATTCCCAATAAGTGGGAATCCGAGTGATTATATAGCTAACCTGTGAATACCAGAGAAGTGAAGAAGGGCGATGAAACACCATGTCACGAGGCAAGGTGCATAGATGAGTCATTGGCATTCGTAGGCTCGAAAGATACCTCTATGGGTAGTGTGTCTACCCATGTTGGGTCTAACATAGTAGTATAGAAAAAGATGGTAGTATAGAGAATCTAGAAGTACAGAGAATATGGAAGTACAGAGAATAGAAGTATAGAAAATAGAAGTATAGAGAATAGAAGTTTTCAACTTTTGTTTTAGTATATATTAATATACAGGGATCAGTAATTGTACCTTACAAGACCAAAGTCTTACCTAACGGATCCACAGCGCTTCTTATACTTTTCAGTTCGGCTAAGACTCGCACAGCCTCCTTTGTTCAGGGTCTGCACAGCCCTATTGTCCTTTCAATGGCCTGCGTACAACATATCCACGAAGTACCTTGCCTCCGTACACGCTAGGTATTCGTTGACAGAAGTACAGAGAATATGAAGTATAGAGAATATGGAAGTATAGAGAATATGGAAATATAGAGAATAGAAGTATAGAGAATAGAAGTACAGAGATTATGGAAATACAGAGAATATGGAAGTACAGCAAGGTATAGAGTATAGAAATTAAACTAGTACAGAGAATATAGAAGTATAGAAAATATAGTACTAGAGAGATTATAGTAGTATAGAAATTAAAGTAGTAAAAAGAATATAGAAGTACAGAGAATTACAGCAAAAAATATTATTATAGAAACATATGGAAGTATAGAGAATGTAGAATCATAACGAATGTAGAAGTATAGAGAATAAAGAACTACAGAAAAATAGAAGTACAGAATAGAGAACTACAGAAAAATAGAACTACAGAATAGAGAACTACAGAACAATAGTAGTACACTAAAAGATAAAGTATAGAAAAGTTTCGAAAAAAAGTAGTACAGTAAAGGATAAAGTATAGAAAAAGTTCGAAAGTAGTACAGTAAAAAAGTAGTACAGTAAAAGATAAAGTATAGAAAAGTTCCGAAAAATAGATGTACACTAAAAGATAAAATAGAGAACTACAGAAAAATAGTAGTACACTAAAAGATAAAGTATAGAGAACTTTCGAAAAAAAGTAGTACAGTAAAAGATAAAGTATAGAGAACTTTCGAAAAATAGAAGTACACTAAAAGATAAAAGTAGAAAACTTTCGAAAAATAGAAGTACACTAAAAGATAAAAGTAGAAAACTTTCGAAAAATAGATGTACACTAAAAGATAAAAGTAGAAAACTTTCGAAAAAAAGTAGTACAGAACTACACTTATATGGCTTTTAAAAGGGCGTCAAGGGATGTTTTTACAGGTGATACCTTGGCTTTTGTAAAGGTATGGAGTCGAAATGGCAGGCTTGGTACATTAGGAAGTCGCACGCGTACCCAACCATAAACCCCAGAATAAAACCCCACGGTATGGTAACTATTTTTTCTGATTTTTGGAATACATGTATACCCGTCCTGTGGTCGACATTATAGCACTATTATTAGCTTATTTAAAATAAATCATATACACAGTCATTATTGTTGAAGTTGAGGAATCAGTACACGCAGGTGTACTGCATGTTCATGTGACTGTATACAGAAGAAACAATAAAGAGTATTGTTGAAAAGAGGCAAAGCCACTCTGAGTGCTCGTCTAAGCTCTCGTCTAATGTCTAGGCATTGTTTTGGGGAAGACAATGTTGGTAAGACACTGAAGAGGAAGAAAAGCTGGAGCCTATTAGAATGGACGAGAATATTCTTATAAGCAGCTGTGTTAAGATACAAGGATTTCCTACTATAATATTCGATACGGATAAAAATACAAGTCGTTTAAGATGATCACTGGCGGCCAAAATACGTGACTTTTTGAAAGTAACGTGATAATTGTTCCACATTCCGGGACTGTATATTACAACTCTCAACAATATAGACATTTATTATCATACCATATGTTAGATTCTTTTTTACACGCTTCATACCTGTGGTCACTATGTTGGTGATAATTTCCGGAGAAAGAATCGGGGTACTTAAATAGTTGACAGCAAAAGGTTTCGCATGTGCTAACAAGAAATTGCCATGGTCGTACCTGTGTGGGAGGTGGAAGACCCGTATCGGATCTAATGATATCATATGTTCAAGTGGTAATAGTATACGTTTGCAGAACTATCAAACCAACATTTTACAGTCCAAAAGTACAGATGCAGAACTATCAAAACAACATTTTTCAGTCCAAAAGTACAGATGCAGAACTATCAATACAACATTTTTCAGTCCAAAAGTACGTTTACAGAATAGAATAGTATAGAGTGGTAGTTGTCAGTTCAACCATAGATAGTGATCTACCAATGGAGGTATTTCTATCTGGAAAAGTGTGGTGGGCAAGAAGAGTATAAACTGTACAATTATGTGAGTAACTGCATGTGTATCCAATACCAAAAGTTAGAGATATTATGCGACCTGAAGCTCTAAGATATGTTCGAATGTGGATCTAAGATATGTTCGAATGTGGATCTAAGATATGTTCGGATATGTGTAAGCTTCTAACGGGCTCTAAGTTCTAAGGATCTTCCAGGAACAATGAGCTAGCGATGGCTGCGTATTCGGAACGGCTAGTGTTAGTAGAAAGTCGCCCAATCTGCATTATGCGTAACCTCAGTTACCTAATGATAACTGTTAATGATAACTATTCGACTAGAAGTATCTGGCATAACGTCATGGAGTTGTATGATTCAGATGCTATCTATCCTCTGGCCGAGCCAATTAGGGTATTACGAACGCGGTTTCACGGTGTTTGACCATCAATAAAGATCCTGCAGATTCCAGAACAATCATCACCATATTCTGGTGAAGAGGTTTCACTGCCACGTTTCTCTTTATTCGTTAACAAATCGCGAGCAAAGTATTAGTACGCATAATGTATTAAAGAACATCACAGTGGTTTATATAGTGATTTATATAGTTGTTTATATAGTGATTTATATAGTGATTTATATAGTGGTTTATATAGTGGTTTATATAGTGGTTTATATAGTGGTAGTATTATGCAGTAGTATATAGTGGTAGTATTATCTATAGTATTATATAAGGGTAGTATTATCTATAGTATTATATAAGGGTGGTATTATCTATAGTATTATATAAGGGTAATAGTGGTAGTATTATTAGTGGTTGTTAGATCCACCATAAGAGGCCCTTCCTTTAGGGGATTCATGAAGCCTACTCTGTTTGATCGCAACAATGGCTTCCAAACTCCATGTCACAGCCAACGTCGTCTTTTGTCCAGCGTTGGCTTCTTCGAATGTTCTGCAATAATCCTTATCATTGTTCTAGTGGACCGTTTTCCAGTACTTTGTTTCGCTCGGTTATATAAGCCACTCCGGCTCCTCTTTGAGAGAGAACAACGAGCAAAGTATTAGTAGGCATAAACCTATTAAAGAACACAACAGTGGTGGTAGTATATAGTGGTGGTATTTAGTGGGAGTATATAATGGTAGTATATAGTGGTAGTATTTAGTGGTAGTATTTAGTGGCATATAATGGTAGTATTTAGTGGTAGTATATAATGGAAGTATTTAGTGGTAGTATATAATGGTAGTATTTAGTGGTGGTATATAATGGTGGTAGTATTTAGTGGCATATAATGGTAGTATTTAGTGGTAGTATATAATGGTAATGTCAACGAGTAAATAGCAAGTGCTGACGAAACGTACTTCGGGGATTGGTTGTAATCAGGCCACTAAAAGACAATAGCACTGTACAGACTTTGAACAATAAGGTTGTGCAGACTTTGAACAATGAGGTTGTGCAGACTTTAAACAATGAGGTTGTGCAGACCTCGAACAATAAGGCTGTTCAGGCCTTAGACATCCAAAAAGTATAAGAGGTGCTGTGGCTCCGTCACATACGACTTTGGTCTTGTAAGGTCCAACTTACATATCCCTGTATATTAATATATACTAAAACAAATTTGAAATGTATTATAGTGTAGAGTATAGTGTAGAGTATAGTGTAGAGTATAGTGTAGAGTATAGTGTGGAGTATAGTGTGGAGTATGGTACAGTAAAGAGTATAGGGTAGAGTAGAGTATAGTAAAGAGTATAGTGGTAGTAGTGATGGTTTATGTGGGGTAGTAGTGATGGTTTATGTGGGGTAGTAGTATATAGTGGTATAGAACAATTGATGGTCACTTTGGAAATGAACTAGACAGAGAAGGTTTGGCAGAACGCAAGAAATATTCTTCTCAATTACCAGTAATTAGCAGTATCAATTGTATACAGTTCTAAATAATGCTGATCAGCCATTGTGAAAAGTCCTGTACTTATAATGTCTCACTGGAAAACAAGCAGTAAGGGAAATTGGTTATATGTGATTATGTATTATGTGATGACGCTTGGGATGCGACCACCGCCTGCTGAGACGGTCACCGGCACCATTGTCATGATGGAAGAGTCACAGGACCACAGCAACCTAAAGAAAGAACAAGCGGGTATTATCCTACATTCCCAGTCACAGGATAGCCCTAACGACCCAGTCACAGGATAGTCCTAACGACCCATTGAACTGGCCGTTGCTCCGGAAGATTTCTGTTTTCTCATTGTCGGGTTCCAGACCTTCATAGGAGGAGGTCAGACCGCTATATTGGCTGCAGGTTTCTCTAGCGTCGAAGAGGAGTTCCATAAACCGCTTTCGGTGATCTCGTACCTCGTTGGTGCATATATGTTGGCCCTAGGGGTGGGG
This sequence comes from Metschnikowia borealis, assembly GCA_002374385.1. Lineage (NCBI taxonomy): Eukaryota > Fungi > Ascomycota > Pichiomycetes > Serinales > Metschnikowiaceae > Metschnikowia > Metschnikowia borealis. Next base: position 52,508 of record NKZC01000052.1, read on the forward strand.
TCTGTGCTTACCAGTCCAACAGCTGCGCTCTACGGCAAACGTCTAGTGTACTTTTTGGGAATACTTATAATTTTTGTGGGCAGCATTTATGTATTATGTATTATGTATTATGTGATTATGTATTATGTGATTATGTATTATGTGATTATGTATTATGTGATTATGTATTATGTGATTATGTGATTATGTGCTACATTTCATATGATACTGTGGCATAGATATACATGTACACCCATTCGTGTACCGTGGTCCAGTGTGAACTTGTCATAATCCTTGAATATCCATCTCTCCCGTACATTCTCCAACAGTATTAACTAATATAGTGTACTGTAGTTAATAGAAAACAGTGAGTGTAGTTTAGTACAGCGGAGAGAGTAGAGTAGACAGAAAGTAGACAGAAAGTAAACAGAAAGTAGACAGAAAGTAGACAGAAAAAAAAGTATAGTGTAGATTGGGCACTACTGCAATTTTATAATAACAATACGTCCATGTCGTAGTACCAAAAGACTATTAGAAGTAGTAAAATATGCTCAGAATGAAGTTTGACATACGTATGAGTACCATTATTACTACTCCTCTGGATATACAAGGTGTATATAGGTTCACGCATTGTTTAGAACCGTATATTATACCAGTAGAGTAGAGTACAGTGTAGTGTAATTGATCGATATTCTTCAGGTTCTGAAGCAAAGCTCGCATCACCATATGCAGCCAGATTTCGAGATGTTTAAAACGTGTATATGAGACCAAATGTCGTTGTGCCTTTGAGGTATCGAAATCTTCTCTTGGAAGCACTCAAATGTTCGTTCAACGGATCCTTTAGGTATCTGGAAAGTTTCAGCACAATGAAATTGATGTCAAAACGAATAGTGTTTGCAGCAAAGAGTAGTTTATCAATTATAGATCTGTCCGTTCCATCACAAGGTTCTTCATCTCTTTCGTTTGTAAATTTCTCAAATCCTTTTGATTCTGCTGGTACAACATTTGAACAACATTGATCAAGTCCATAGTTTAGCAAAAGACCATCAATATAATCACCCAAATTCAACTTAGTGTATCCATTTCCCACCACAATGTTCATGCTCAGAAATTTCTTGGCTTCTCCTAAATCCTTCTTTTGAAACCTGCTACTAGTGTTACTAGGTCGTGTAGTGTATAGAAAAGTGGTCTGTAGTTAGTCTAGTGTGCTATACCACGGTCAACTATACTGTAGAGTACTACTGTAGAGTAGTGTTTATGGTACAGTGGAGTAGAGTGGAGTACAGTGGAGTAGAGTGGAGTAGAGTGGAGTAGAGTGGAGTGGAGTGGAGTAGAGTGGAGTAGAGTGGAGTAGACTGGAGTAGACTGGAGTAGACTGGAGTAGACTGGAGTAAACTGGACTGGAGTAAACTGGACTGGAGTAGACTGGACTGGAGTAGAATGGACTGGAGTAGAATGGACTGGAGTAGAATGGAGTAGAATGGACTGGAGTAGAATGGACTGGAGTAGAATGGACTGGAGTACAGCAAGTGGAGAGTCGTTACTAACAAATATTACCAGCATGTAATAATCGATAAATAGTGGCTTTGAAGGTTTAGTAATAGTGCGGGAGTTCCTTTAGGAAGACGCAAACTGCTTACAAAAACAGCTAATAAAAACAGCACAACCAAACTTCACTGCCACATCGTTTCAACTGTGCCTCGGCTCATAAATTTCCATAATATCGTTCCCCTCCTCCTCCTCGCCTATTCGCACTTCATACACTCCTCCGTGGACAGTTGAATCTGCCTGCATAGACAATGGAAGCAGCATTGTGCACAACAATCGAAAGGTAGGAGGGGGGGTCGCTTATTCACTGTACATTGTTTGCTTGTATGGCGCTCGGGGTCAAGCCATTGTGTGAAAACAGGCCAAATGTCAAAAGTCCTTAAAGTCTCGCAATGTGCTTGTCGCAATGTCTATATTGTCCTCTGCGGATCTGCCCTCCAATATTTTCTTCTGTTTATATAATCATCATAGTTCGTATATATTACTATTGTCTGTATTATCACTGTCTACTACTGTGTAGTGTGTAGTGTGTAGTGTGTAGTGTGTAGTGTGTAGTGTGTAGTGTGTAGTGTGTAGTGTGTAGTGTGTAGTGTGTAGTGTGTAGTGTGTAGTGTGTAGTGTGTAGTGTGTAGTGTGTAGTGTGTAGTGTGTAGTGTGTAGTGTGTAGTGTGTAGTGTGTAGTGTGTAGTGTGTAGTGTGTAGTGTGTAGTGTGTAGTGTGTAGTGTGTAGTGTGTAGTGTGTAGTGTGTAGTGTGTAGTGTGTAGTGTGTAGTGTGTAGTGTGTAGTGTGTAGTGTGTAGTGTGTAGTGTGTAGTGTGTAGTGTGTAGTGTGTAGTGTGTAGTGTGTAGTGTGTAGTGTGTAGTGTGTAGTGTGTAGTGTGTAGTGTGTAGTGTGTAGTGTGTAGTGTGTAGTGTGTAGTGTGTAGTGTGTAGTGTGTAGTGTGTAGTGTGTAGTGTGTAGTGTGTAGTGTGTAGTGTGTAGTGTGTAGTGTGTAGTGTGTAGTGTGTAGTGTGTAGTGTGTAGTGTGTAGTGTGTAGTGTGTAGTGTGTAGTGTGTAGTGTGTAGTGTGTAGTGTGTAGTGTGTAGTGTGTAGTGTGTAGTGTGTAGTGTGTAGTGTGTAGTGTGTAGTGTGTGCTGTGTAGTGTGTAGTGTGTACTGTGTGGTGTGTGCTGTGTGGTGTGTGCTGTGTGGTGTGTGCTGTGTACTGTGTACTACCTGATACTCCTACATACTAACACCACTCACTTGTCCTGCATAATACGTGCGAATCCTGCATAACGCATACTAATCCTACCTACTGCCTACGAATCCTACCTACTGTCTAGTGCCTGCATAGATCTGGAATACGCCATCATGCAAGATCAACTAGTAAGAGCCCAATTCGCTGGTGGTCACCGCAAGTCATTGTTATGGGGTAGATCGATGCGGGCCTGCATACACCCCATGGAAGTCGTTTCTCCTATAATGCCATCAAATGTCAATGCGGTCGTGTCCAGCCATTGTGGTGGGGTCCAGCATTGTGCCACGGCCGCAGTCTATTGTAGTAGCTCCCTTAAGCTATTGTGGGCGCAAAGCACTATTGTGATTGGGCCAGCTTCCCCAGCTAATGTGCTCTTATTTTCTGTCTAACGCTCCATGCATTCTTCTCCCTGCCTGCGGCCTGCATCCCGCCCCACCTCCCATATGCAGCGAATCTCAGGTGGGGCAGTCCAGCAGAAATAAACTGGCTGTCAGGCTGAAATGACAGGCTGAGAATGACAGAAAGACAGAAAGAGAGAGAGAGAGAGAGAGAGAGAGAGAGAGAAAGAGAAAGAGAGAGAGAAAGAGAGAAGAGACAGAAGAGACAGAATGATAGAAGAGACAGAATGATAGAATGAAAGAATGATAGAAGAGACAGAGATAGAAGACAATATAAAACAACGTAGACAGAAATAAACTGACAAACAAAATAACGTAAAAACAAATAGACTGACAAACAAAACAACGTAGACAGAAATAGACTGACAAACAAAATAACGTAGACAGAAATAGACTGACAAACAAAATAATGTAGACAGAAATAGACTGACAAACAAAATAACGTAAAAACAAATAGACAGAACAACGTAAACAGAATAACGTAAACAAGACACAAAAACTAGACAACTAATGATTCTGGAGGTAATGATTTGTAAGTAATGATTTGTAAGTAATGATTCTGGAAGTAATGATTCTGGAAGTAATGATTCTGGAGGTAATGATTCTGGAAGTATTAGTTCTGGAAGTATTAATTCTGGAAGTATTAATTCTGGAAGTATTAATTCTGGAACTATTGATTCTCGAGTTAATGTGTCTGAAAGTAATGATTCTGGAAGTACAGGGAGGAAGCCAGTCGGCAGAGGGCAAAACGGGAATTGGGGAAAAACATGTGGGGCCTGCACACAGCGCGGGCAGGCAGCAGCGGCCGCCGGGCGCCCCTACCCCCCACACCCGTGCACCCGGGCTTGCGAGCAACCCACGTCACCTCACATGGCCTTATTAATGCGCGATCTCCTCCACTGCTTTTTGCTTTTTCTGTGTGTCCGCCAAACCCTGAGAACTAGCGGATTGATTTTCAAACCCACGCCTCGCCACGCCTACTTTTCCCGCGTCTCCGCTTTGCCAAATCAGCGAGGCCCCAGAACTTGATCTCCAAAAGTAATCCCCGATCCAAAACTCCACTGGCCGATTCCCAATTCTTTTTATATTTGGGCTCTCCTTTTTTTGGTTCTTTTTTGACCTTTTTGGGTTATTTGTTTCTTCTTGGTTCCGTCTTTTGGTTCTAATTTTGTTCTTATTTTGTTCTTATTTGGTTCTTATTTGGTTCCTTTTTGGTTCTTTTTGGTTCCCTCTTTTTTGTTCCTTCTTGGTTCTTCTGGTTCCTTTTTGGCCATATAATAATCCTCCCACATGTCTAGCCTTACGTTCCAGAGCACGGCCTCCGGCCGCCACGTGGGGAAAAAACACATCATCATAGTGGGCGCCGGAATCATGGGCGTTTGCACAGCATATTACTTGGTGACGCATCCGGCATACGACCCGGCCAAGTACCACATTTCGTTGGTGGAGTCCAAGCGGGTGGCGGGAGGCGCCAGCGGCAAGGCTGGCGGGCTTTTGGCGCTCTGGGCGTTCCCCGTGCCGTTGGTGCCGCTTTCCTTCCAGCTACATCAGGACCTCTCCGATGCCTATGACGGCGAAAACGAGTGGGACTATAGGAGGTTGACCACGGTGTCGGTGGAGGGTGATGTGAGTGGCGTCGAGTCGGATGTCGGTTCAGACAACGAGCTGGATGCCCTAGAGTCTCAGTCACTCGGCAAAAACCCCCCGTCAAGACAGCCTCTCCTGACGGATACGCTTCCCCCGGACTTGAACTGGATCTCGCAGTCGTTGGTGTCCAGCTGCTCGTGTTTGGGCGGAACAGACTCCACGGCGCAGGTGCACCCTTACAAATTCACCAACTTCTTGTTGAAAAAAGCCGTGGAAAAGGCCAATGGCTCGCTTGAGTTGATCTTAGGAAAGGTCAACCGCGTGTTGTACTCCATGGAAACCGGAGTGGCCACGGGCATCGAGTACGAGCCCACCAGCGCCAAGGTCACGCAATCCGGCGCCGAAAAGAAACTCATTTCGCTCGAGGGCGAGCAAACCGTGCTTACAGTGGGCCCCTGGACGTCCCGTATCTTGCCGGACTGTCCGATCTCCGGGTTGAGGGCCCATTCCATTACCATTGCTCCATATAAGGAAACCACCGTTTCGCCGTATGCGATTTTCACGCAGTTCAAGACGGGCCAGGGCTCGTACTCGTCGCCGGAGATCTACGCCCGAAAAGACGAGGTGTTTGTGTGTGGAGAAGGCGACTCGGCCGTGGACGTGCCCGAAACCACGGACGACGTGGAGGTGGTCAAGTCCAAGTGCGACGACTTGTTCAAGCAGGTGGGCAAGATGTCGCCCACGTTGAAAAAAGGCCAGATCTTGAAGAGACAGGCGTGCTACTTGCCGGTGCTCGATGTGCCGTCGTCGTCGGGGCCTTTGATTGGCGAGACCAATGTGGACAACTTGTTCTTGTGTTCGGGGCACTCGTGCTGGGGCATCAACAACGCTCCGGCTAGTGGCAAGATCATGAGCGAGTTGTTGATCGACGGCGTGTGCAAGTGTGCAGACATCGGCAGCTTGGACCCATCGCTTTATTTTGATGCATCGGTCTTGGTGGACGAGGACGTGGAATGATAGAAGCTACATGTCGACAGGTAGTCCGATACTACTGATATTTTGGTACTGATCCTATTACTATTGGTATGAGTACTTGATCGACACATGTATGTATAGTTAGTTATAGCAGCGTTCATCTAATAGTATTTTAGAAGAAGCGGTGTAAGTGCATATTTTAATGAGCAATTATGCGCTTAGCCAGTGCGCGCCCTATCCTCACTCCACCAACCACCTCTACAACTCACGCCATACAACTCTAGTCTACACAACACAACACCACACAACACAACACCACACAACACAACCCTACTATACGCCCAGCGTCTATTCCTTCATATAACCCCCTCTCCTAATCTCCCTAACCTCGATCAACATGATGCACGATATGCCTATGGATCCGCACATGCCCATGGACGATATGTGCCAAATGAACGTATGTACCGCCAACCCCCAATTATCAAAAACATCAAAATCAATACAATAACCAATCACAATCAAGCAATCAAAATCATCATGATCAACCAATTGATTATTAAATAAAAAATTAAAAAAAAAAAAAAATTAAAAAAATTAAAAAATTGATAATTGCGTCCTACTACTTTTACTAACCACAGATGGTGTTCACGTGGGAGTGGCGCAACTCGTGTGTGATCTACAAATGGTGGCACGTCAAAACGGCGCGCGGATTTGTAGCCACCTTCGTGGTGCTCACACTTTTGAGCGGGCTCTACGAGTACCTCCGCTTTCGCGTGGCACGGTGGAGAAGTCAGGCAATCCATGGTTCTGGTTTAAGTTCTGGTTTAAGTTCTGGTTTGAGTTCTGGTTTGAGTTCTGGTTTGAGTTCTGGTTTAAGTTCTGGTTTGAGTCGGGCCGTGAGAGTCCGCCTGGCCATTCTCTATGCCGTACAGGTGGGCTACTCGTTCATGTTGATGTTGGTGTTCATGACGTATAACGGCTGGTACATGATGGCCGTGGTGCTTGGGGCCGGCGTGGGTTTTTTTGTGTGGGGCGACCTCGAGCCCAAGTCCTTGGTGTGCCATTGACCTGACTATTAGCTACTGTTACTCACGTCAGTGCCACCACTAGCTACTATGACTCAGGTCTCAGGTCAGTGCTTAGTATGGTGCTCACTATACCCAGGTCAGTCTCATCCGGTCTTGGCCCAAAACTCGCTTTCAGATGGAAACTCAATGCAGTGTTCAGTCCAGTATTTAGTCCAAGATTACTGTTCAGATGAAACTCAGGCCTTAGTCCAGTGCCAGGCCTTAGTTCTGTGTCAGGTTTAATTCTGTGTCAGGCCTAGTCCAGTGTCAGGCCTAGTCCTGTGTCAAGCCTTAGTCCAGTGTCAGGCCTAGTCCTGTGTCAGGCCTTAGTCCTGTGTCAGGCCTTAGTCCTGTGTCAAGCCTTAGTCCAGTGTCAGGCCTTAGCCTCAATGCCTGGTCTGTCTGATGGGCCAACTTTGTTAAAGGAGTACTGCTATTAGATCTGTAGGTCTTGTTAGTATGGTGCTGCTTTAAGGCTATTACTGCTAGTGGGCTACTTTAAGACTATGGTGACTACTTTAAGATTATGGCATCAGTACTGCCACTGTTACTCCAGGGTTGAATCACTACTGCACTATGACGGCCAGTACGGAATGTTAGAATATCGTGCGGCCTGGACTTTCAGTCTGTATTCGCCAGGGTGTATGCTAGCGGGCTTGTCAAATGGATCATTCCAGGAAGATAATGACGAATGGAGTATTTGAACGGCTACTCTCTTACGTGCTACTACCACTATTACTGGTGTTATCACGGCTACGTGCTACTGCCACAGTACCACTGTACATGGCTATTGCTACTAATATTTAGGGCCATTGGGTGTCTTGGGTCTAATAGGACTAGTGCTATTGATTCTAATAGTAGTACTAATAGTGTCTGGACTACTACCAAGGCATGGGTCATAGGGACTAGTGCTACTATTAGGGATGTTACTACTGGTACCATTGATACTATTAGCACTACGACTGCTAGAGAGACTAGTACCTATAGGGCTGCTACCAGGGATGCTACTAGGGCTGCTACTAGGGCTGCTACTAGGGCTGCTACTAGGGCTGCTACCAAGGATGCTACTAGGCATGCTGTTACTAGGGATGCTACTAGGGATGCTGTTACTGGAACCTCCATTGGACTAGCACCATAAACTAGGGTTCCTTGGCTATTAGTACTAGTGAATCCTTTCGTGTGGAAAGAACAGTGCTAGATTCACCAGTGGATCAATAGGTCATCTTTCAGCCTGGTATGAAATTACCCAATACATCTTTTGTGGGAGTTGAGCATGGTTCGGAAAAATCTACAAATCAGGTATTTCATGCAAAAATACAATACTCTCTCTCAACCTACTCCATCTTCGCTTCATCAGCTACACTCGTCATCTTGAGGTGTCGTATACAAGATTCAGCATCACCGAACAACAAGGTGTACATGAATTATATGATCTTAATGTTTATTTAATAATAGTAATAGTATATATAGTGTCCTGTATAGTGGTAGTATTGTAGTATTATATGGTATAGTATATATAGTGTCCTGTATAGTGGTTGTTAGATCCCTATAGAAAAAGCCCTGGCTCTAGAGGTTCATGAAACCGACTCTACCGATTATACAAATGACCATACACAGTTTGCATACTATGATAATCCTCACCATTGTTCTGATGACGAGATTTTCGATACCAAGTTTCTCTCAAAGTTATATAAGCCACTTCGGTTCTTCTCTTTGGGACCAGTGACCAAAACAAGTTTGGGTTAACAAACGTTTTTGAAGCATAGACGTAGTAGTGCTACACTAATTAAAGGAAAGGTCTAGTGTAGTGTATATTAGAGTATATATAGTGTATATTAGAGTATATATAGTGTATATTATAGTATATATAGTGTATATTAGAGTATATATAGTGTATATCACAGTATAGTACATTATAGTAGTATAGAAGTATAGTACATTATAGTAGTATAGAAGTACATTATAGTAGTATAGAAGTACATTATAGTAGTATAGAAGTACATTATAGTGTATATTACAGTAGTATAGTATTCATGAAACTCTGTCCGATGGTAACAATGGCCATTCCAAACGCCGTGTGCCTTTTCGAATATTCTAGAACAAACTTTATCATTGTTTCCGTGGAACGTTTTCCGGTCCTACGTTTTTTTTAAAGTTATATAAGCCACTCTGGTTCTCTCTTTGAGGACCCTTCGACGACCAAACTATTACAGGCATAAGTGTATTTAAAAACATGACATATGGTGTATAGTGTAGTATAATGAATAGAGTGATTTCGAAACTGTTCAAACCAGCACGGCAAAATGTTTCAAACCACACTAACAAATTACGCAACCAATCATTCAAGAGTTTCAAACCACACTAACAAATTACGCAACCAATCATTCAAGAGTTTCAAACCACACTAACAAATTACGCAACCAATCATTCAAGAGTTTCAAACCACACTAACAAATTACGCAACCAATCATTCAAGAGTTTCAAACCACACTAACAAATTACGCAACCAATCATTCAAGAGTTTCAAACCACACTAACAAATTACGCAACCAATCATTCAAGAGTTTCAAACCACACTAACAAATTACGCAACCAATCATTCAAGAGTTTCAAACCACACTAACAAATTACGCAACCAATCATTCAAGAGTTTCAAACCACACTAACAAATTACGCAACCAATCATTCAAGAGTTTCAAACCACACTAACAAATTACGCAACCAATCATTCAAGAGTTTCAAACCACACTAACAAATTACGCAACCAATCATTCAAGAGTTTCAAACCACACTAACAAATTACGCAACCAATCATTCAAGAGTTTCAAACCACACTAACAAATTACGCAACCAATCATTCAAGAGTTTCAAACCACACTAACAAATTACGCAACCAATCATTCAAGAGTTTCAAACCACACTAACAAATTACGCAACCAATCATTCAAGAGTTTCAAACCACACTAACAAATTACGCAACCAATCATTCAAGAGTTTCAAACCACACTAACAAATTACGCAACCAATCATTCAAGAGTTCCGTAATTACGACTTGAAATTGCTAAGCATCAAAAAGTCGAGATGAACTGTTTATATGAAGTCTCTCTTGAATATTAAAAATAGTGACTTTTTGAAGTATTGATTTGTAAGTTTATAAATGTGCTTGGAAACTTGGCACTCTGGTTTGAAACACTGTATAGTGTAGTATAGAGTAGTATAGAGTAGTATAGAATTAATATAGAGTAGTATAGAATTAATATAAAGTAGTATAGAATTAATATAGAGTAGTATAGAATTAATATAAAGTAGTATAGAATTAATATAGAGTAGTATATAGTATATGCTAGACTCTTGATTACGTCTAAACTCGGGTTATGTTCATTCATTGATGGACTCCCAGTACGTGGGAATCCGAGCACTTATATAGCTAACCTGTGGATACCAGAGAAGTGAAGCATGGGGGTTAAACACTATGTCACGAGGTAAGGTGAATGGAGGAGTCCAAGTCACGGAGTATGGTGCCTTGGACGAGTCATTGGCATACGTAGGCTCGAAAAATACCTCTATGGGTAGTGTGTTCCCCATGGGTATAGTATAGTATAGTGTAGTATAGTATCGTATAGTATAGTATAGTATAGTATAGTATAGTATAGTATAGTATATTGTAGTGTAGTATAGTATAGTGTAGTATAGTGTAGTGTAGTATAGTATACTACAGTACTGTATGGTATAGTATAGTATAGTGTAGTATACTACAGTATGTAGTAGAGTAGAGGACTGGTTTCAACTTTTGTTTTAGTATATATTAATATACAGGGATATGTAAGTTGTTCTTACAAAACCAAAGTCCTACCTAACGGGTCCACAGCGCTTCTTATACTTTTCAGTTCGGCTAAGACCCGCACAGCCTCCATTGTTCAGGGTCTATACAGCCCTATTGTCCTTTCAATGGCTTGCGTACAACATATCCAAGAAGGACCTTGTCTCCGTACACGCTAGGTATTCGTTGACATTACAAGACCAAAATCTTATATGACGGGACCATAGAACTTGTTATATTTTTTGTTCGTCCAGTGGCCTGATTACAACATATTGACAAGGTACCTTTCCTCCGTACATGCTAGGAACTCGTTGACAAGTGTAGAGTAGTATAAAGTAGTATAGGGTATAGCGTAGGATAGAGTATATTGTAGTCTAGTATAGTATATTATAGTATAGTATAGTATATTGTAGTATAGTATATTGTAGTGTAGTATAGAGTATATTGTAGTGTAGTATAGTAGTAGAGTAGTAGTGTAGTATATTGTAGTGTAGTATAGTATAGTATAGTATAGTATAGAGTAGTATAGTATAGTATAGTATAGTATAGAGTGATATAGTATAGTATAGTATAGTATAGAGTATACTATGTAGAGAAGATAACTCCGGATCCGCAATAACGGTTGTGGCACCAGGAGGACCTGTGATTAACCAGGGAGTAAAATCCAGTGGTTGACTCATACTATAATACATTGACCTCATAGTCTCATCAAGATATGTAAACACTCTAGGGGAAGAGTTTCAGGTGGAGAAGAGTTGTCAGTGCTCATTGAAGTATTTTCAATACGAGATCTTTTGGTGGGTGTGGTTCTTGGAGGCATCTTGTATACCTCCGGGCAGTTGATGTTCGAATCGATACTAACAATAAATAGGGGTTAATATAGAATTAGTATAGAGTATAGAGTAGTAGAGTAGTAGAGTAGTAGAGTATAGAGTAGTAGAGTAGTATAGAGTATAGAGTAGTATAGTAGTATATATGTTAGACCCACCAGGTAGTGTCCTACCTATGGAGGTATTTTAAGCCCTCACCTAATCCTAACAATGGCCATACCAAGACGCTAAGACCCAATATCGCACGATGTTGGGACGGCGTTCAGTGCTATTGTTCTCGTGCTAACTCGCACGCTCTTTTTCTCTAAAAGTATTTAAGTACCTCATTATCGGAAATGAACATAGTAAACAGAGTACCTGACGAAACCGGAATCTAACAATATAGTAGTAGAGTAGTAGAGTAGTAGAGTAGTAGAGTAGTATAGAGTTAATATAGAATTAGTGTTGAATTAGTATAAAGTAGTAGAGTAGTAGAGTAGTATAGAGTTAATATAAAATTAGTATATAGTAGTACATTATCAATTCTTTATATTCTGTATCAGACACGAAACTATAGATTTGAGTCATGCTACACCTGATGACATTTTAGAAGATTGTAATGTTCCTAGGAACTCTTTTTGTAGTGGGTCTTTAAATATACGGTATTCATTTTGTAGGGGACTGAGCAAACCCTAAAAAGAGAGAACAGAGAAAAAGAGAAGAGAAAAAAAGAAGAGAAGAGAAAAAGAGAAGAGGAGAAAGGGAAGAGAAGAAACTGAAGAAACTGAAACACACCATTCATTAAGGATACTCATACAATACAGTGAAATCCAATACACAATTGCAGAGTCTCCAATTAGTATCCAACAGTATCCAACAGTACATGGCAATCTGTATACGGTAGTATATATCTATATCTATCTATATCTGTATATATATGTATATATCTATCTCTATCTATCTATATATCTATATATCTGTATATATTTCTATCTATATCTATCTATACATATCTATATATCTATCTATATCTATCTATATATCTATATATCTATATATCTATATATCTATATATCTATATATCTATATATCTATATATCTCTATATATCTATCTCTATCTATCTATATATACCTATATATTTCTATCTCTATATATCTATATATATCTAATTATTACTGACTACTACTACTACTACTACTACTCCTACTACTACTACTACTGACTACTACTGAATGCTACTAGTAGTACTATTATTACTGACTACTACTACTATTACTGACTACTGACTACTGACTACTACTATACGAACCATTTCCATGTCTCTTTATACCAATAAGTCAGTCCGTCAGTCTATATCTATCTACACACTACACTACTATAACTGTAAGAATCACATAGTATTTAAATTTCATTGTATTATGTGTAAGTGAGAATAACGTCACTTGGCCGACTAGGAGAATTTACACTGGGATCCAGAAGAAAAACTTCTACTCTAGTTCTACTTCTACTTCTACTTCTACTCACTGAACTACTTGGTACTTGGTATTCGCTACTAGGTACTACTACTAACTACATCTATCTATATATCTATCTATATATCTGTATATATTTCTATCTATATATCTGTATATATTTCTATCTATATACCTATATATTTCTATCTATATACCTATATTTCGATCTATATATACCTATATTTCTATCTATATATACCTATATTTCTATCTATATATACCTATATATATCTAACTCTATACATCTTTATATACCTATATATATCTAACTCTATACATCTATATACCTATATATTTCTATCTATCTATTTACGGTAGCATTATTTACCATACAAACAATATAATTTTCATACATTCATCTCCTATATCCTATTCTATTATTACCGTATATTCCTCACATATCATGTGCTTGAAAGGATTTCGCGGTCGGGGGAACTGAACTGGAAGCTATTCCTAAGGTCATAACACCTGTTTGGATGCTTCTTCACTAGCTTGCGGATGCATGGCTAGAAACTGTTCTAAGTTGAACGTCCTGTAACCTAAGGTTGCTTGTTGCATCTGTCGTTTTTCTGGTTTCAATTCAAATTTGGGGACTCCTTGAAGCCCTTCCCGCAAATCGATAACGTCCCTTCCAGCGTACCCTCTGGCGGCCTGACTTCAACCATAACGTTTTCCTCACTGTTAAGGTAATGGTTCTTGGTGTGCTAAGCTACCAAATGTTAGAAATATTATGCCACCTGAGCCTCTAACCTTGCACGCTTTGGATATCTCTCCTAGGCCCCTAACTACGACGTGACGCCGTTGCTAGGAAACAATATATATAGTGATGCATTCGAAGTCTTCTGTTATATTACCCTGACCTTGGGTGTTCATATATATACCATATTGCAACTCTATAGTTTCATTTCTTCATTTCTGTGTGTGAACAATGTCATTAAGTTCTGATGATGAGTTTTCCCGCAAGCACCTACCAACGACCACTTGGCTAGGAGTTCCCTTTCTCGACCACCTAAGTAGCGTGAGCTCATTGGCGAATGAACGTGAACAGAGTACCTGATGTAACAACACAATCTAACAAAGGCATTTAAAAATGAGAAGTTATATTCCCATTTCAATGTCTCGTTTGAGTCTGATCATACTCTCTCTGAGTCTTATCTTAATATACTTTGTATAGCCTTGCTGTAGTGTCTCATTGCAATTTAGTACTAGCCTTATGTTTCTGCCTCAAAGACTTTTCCCCATTTAATACTCCTGGAAGAATCATGTAGTGGAATCATGGACACTAAGTACTGGAGTAAACTAGACATGGCCTAGATACAAAGACCACACTGGGATGTGAGAAAGGAAAAATGGCTGTAGTAATGGATATAAAGAGTGAGAAAATGGCTGCAGTAATGAATTCAAAAAAGGGGAAAATGGCTGCAGTAATGAATTCAAAAAAGGGAAAATGGCTGCATTTATTTACTTTTTGAAAGTGGGGACTTCCCCTCTTTCATGCGTTTGTGGCGTCATAGCTGCGCGACGTTTTGCAGCCACCGCACAATTCATCTATATAAGTACTGCGTCGCACACGGTAAAAAAATCTCGAAATATGCTTTCTTCCAAGCCAATGCTTAGGGTTAAAGAAAAATAAAAAAGAGCTGACACACTTGCTTTCTTCAGCCACTCGAGCAGAGAGTCTGCGGAAATTGTTTCAGAAAATTTGGAAGGTTTCAAAGATAGGAAGGAAAGAGAAGGTCTCGATGATAGGGAGAAAAAAGAGGCCCTCAAAGGAAAATATGCTTATTTCCTCGACCTTGAAGGTTTGATGGATGGATGAACACTTGGCTTAGGAAAACCATAATTACTTCAAGGGATTAACTTTTCAATTGCAAACAGTTCTTACGAAAAGACTGGTGTATCCAATAAGAGCGAGGAGGTTTCGGAGGTGGTTGATAAAGGTGATCCTGATACCACCACTGCCTTGTGTTTCTGATGCGCCAAGGTATCGCAAATATGAGTCTATTGGGAAGATTGAATGCATTTTATTATGGTCTACTTAAGCCTTTACGTTCAAGACGGTTTGTCCTGGTCACTGGTCACTGGTCACTGGTCACTGGTCACTGGTCGTAAGTTTCAGGTTTCCACTTTCCACTTTCCAATCTCCAGGATTGCCGGATTTTAAGCTTTCGAATTTGACAGCTGGAAATCATGAGTCGCTTACAGGAGGAAGGTTGTGTCCTAGTGGTAGACGATGCCGAGAAAATTCTCATAATATGTGGGTGAGAGAACGTGTATTTCCCATGAAGTAGAGACCACTAACAAAGAGTAGTGATCTAGCATTTCCTTCTCCAAGAGCGGAATCCATTACAAAAACTTTCCAAAAGTTGAGTCGCAACCCACAAGCAAGCAAATTGGGTATATATTTGGTGAGTATAAAGCTAGCAGTGTAGGTTGAAAATCACTCTATCGAGATGTGCCATGCCACATGGTGCTCAACCCAGAACATCGATCTTCAACCAGAACTGTTTTTTCTCACCCATTTTCAACCAAATCAGTTTTTTGCTGATCTTAAAGGGCAGTCCAGACCCAACATACGCAACACGTCCCAAAATTGAGTTTGTTTCGTGGGATTATTACTAAAACATTGTGCCATCTCAGTGAAAAGCAAGTTGAAGAACCAGGGGGTCTTGGGGGTCTGAGGAAACTACGTTTAGGTCTCATCTGATCCATATTGACGGATTTGATATTTATACGGTTCAGAGTCAAACAAATGACCAATTACTTTCATTGCTCATTTAGGCTTTGATTCAAGTACTTGAATAATCGCTTGACTTTTTCATTAGTTGTGTTTCAAGACGGGCGAAAGGAAAAACTCTTGTGGGATTCTTACCAGGATAAGATATGCGGTTCTGGATTGGCGACTCTCAACTGACAAAGACTTTACGGACAAAATAAGTCGCCTCGTTCTAATCTTTAACGTGAAGAGGTACATATTTTCTAATGGTGCTTTGAGATCTTGAAAGGCTTACTGATTTGCGCTTGAAACAGATCTCTAAGTGGCTACCAACGGAAACCTGGACAGGGTGTCTGATACTGTAAGTATGAGAATTAGGTGCTATAGCTACCATGAGAATGAGGTACTTTCTCTCATGTGCTACTGAGTTCCTATGACTTACAGTTCAGCTACTGATGGGGTGAGCCACTGCTCAGAAGGCTTACTATGACTTACAGTTCAGTTACTGATGGGATGAGCCACTGATCAAAAGAGTTACTATGTTGAATGTCCTGATGGAATTATTTTAATATGAAAATGCGTTATTGTGGGGTACTAGAGAGTGACTATTTCATTGAAAACCATTATAGAAGGAACCTGGTGGTCGATTATTAATTTTCTAAAGTGGTGAATGCTTTAATGTCCTTCTAGTTCTACCTTTTAGACTGGTTAAACCTAAATCCATACTTCATCCTACATACACAGCATTCGCCAATCAGAAGAATCACAAAACTCTTCGACCGAGTTAAACTAGACACTTCATAGCTCTTCAAGAGTGTTAATGGTACTGTTGAGAGCCAAAAAAAAACATCCACTGCTTTGTGCACAGGTCTTCGCACGAAATTTTAATTTCAATTACAAGTGCTCCAGTGGCGCAGTGGTTAGCGCTTCGTGCTTATAGCCGTTTTACGACGTTGTTATACAACAAAGTCACGATCGTGTGAGGAACGCGATGGTCGTGGGTTCAAACCCCTCCTGGAGCATTCTGTAATTTTTACCTCCGCAGATCGCGCTCATCTCATCGCATTTTTTACCACCTCCATCGTTCCACCTCTACTACAACTAACTCTACCACTTCCACAAGAGTACACAGTACAACATTACAACAGTACAACGTACACAT
The DNA here is from genome assembly GCA_002374385.1 of Metschnikowia borealis. Classification (NCBI taxonomy): domain Eukaryota; kingdom Fungi; phylum Ascomycota; class Pichiomycetes; order Serinales; family Metschnikowiaceae; genus Metschnikowia; species Metschnikowia borealis. Next base: position 69,326 of record NKZC01000052.1, read on the forward strand.
CCACATACAGTACAGACAGTACAATTCATTCTAATACTACACCACCACTCATCACACCCACACTCACTTCACAATGTCGGCACGGATGTTCATGGAACAGAGCGTCCCGGAGTTGGAGGACCTCCAGCGCAAGGGACTCTTTGAACGGAAGGAAATCACCATGATCATGCGTAGACGTACCGATTTCGAGCAGAGAACGCAAGGCCGGGGAGCACAGGCCAAGGATTTCCTCCGCTACGCCCAGTTCGAAACAAACCTCGATAAACTCCGGCTCAAGCGCATGCTGCGTCTCAGCCAATCAGGAGCCGTGGATTCCACGCCCAGCATTTCCGATAAGGCCGGGTTCCGGCGGGTGATTTCCATTTTCGACCGTGGTGTCCGCAAATTCCCGGCCGAAATGGACCTCTGGAAAAACTACATCGCATATGCCAAAGACAAGGATGCAGTCCGCGTGGTGTATCGGGTGTATGGAAAACTCCTCTCGTTGCAGCCACGGAACACGGAGGCATGGATCTCGGCAGCCAAGTATGAGTTTGAAGAAAACGCCAATGCCAGAGGTGCACGTGACTTGTACATGAGAGGGTTGCGGTTCAATTCCGACAACGAACGGTTGTGGCTCAGTTATGCGCAGTTTGAGTTGGCTTACGTGGCCAAGTTGCTCACCAGAAGGAAGGTCATGGGCTTGGTCTCGGAGAAGGAGCAGCGTGGGGATTTGGAGACTCAACGGGAGGAATATGAGCACAAGGTTAGGAGCGCTGCTCACATAGATTCTGATTCGAATTCGGGAATTGAGGACAACGACGATATTATCAGGATATTTGATGAGGAGGAGGGACAAGGGCAGAGTGCCAATGGAGATTCTGTCGAGTCTGTCCAATCTGGATCTGCCCAATCTGCACAAAATGATGGGGGAGACTTGAATGTATTGGGAAACCCCGAGCTGAACCCCGTCCTCAAGGGTGACATTGCCCTTGCCCTCTTCGACTCGTGTGTGGCGGAAATGGCCAAGGATGTGGCTGTCGATATGAAGGAACCCGTGACCGTGCGCACGTGCCGCCGCTTCTTGGCCTTGTTCGACCAGTACGACGTGTTGAACAGAGACTACTTGGCTCTGCACGTACTCCGTTTCTTGCAGACGGCGTACCCCTCCAGTGAAGAGACGGTTTTCCTTGATATCACGTTTCCTCTCCGCAACGTGGGTGTTCTGGACCCCGAGCTCGCCGAGTCTCTCCAGCTCTCCGTCAACAAGTACTTAGCCTACAAGAAGAAGGCTACACTGGAGCAAGCACCTGCGCTCACCAAACGCTTCATTGAATATCTTTCCGAGAAGTATGTGGACGTGGACGAACCTGTTTCCGACAAGACCATCTCTCTCTTGAAGGCCATCATCCAAAAGTGTCTGTAATCAGAATCAACAAAAATCACCAAAAAGACCTTGTGTATCTGTATCTGTAACCATCAGACCATAATCAGTACCGATTATCGGTACCAAACGTCAGTACCAATCATCAGTGCCATAATCACAGTAATCAAACACAGTCATCAAACACAGTCATCAAACACAGTCATCAAACACAGTCATCAAACACAGTCATCAAACACAGTCATCAAACACAGAACTCCAGACACAGTCATCAAACACAGAACTCCAGACACAGTCATCAAACACAGTCATCAAACACAGTCATCAAACACAGAACTCCAGACACAGTCATCAAACACAGAACTCCAGACACAAAACCTGGTGGTCTCCAAACGCATGGCATGACCATCGAGGCACCATATCCACGTAAACCCATCTATCCAATAACGTTCTGCCAAACAATCAACGGTTATTTCAATTTCATCATGGCAATCAGATGAGTTCTATCACTCACCCTGATTGTTCACAATCGGCGATGCAACCAGTCAGTAAGCCACAAATCCACATCAGATGAACCAACTTCTTAATGAATCTTGGAGACTAATTGACCATGTTTCCTTAGTGATCATTTAGTGGTCATTAAGTGGATCCTTTGTATGATCAATCTCTCTTGGAGATGGACGACTCCAGGTCCAAGACACTGTACCCCCGGACCTTCTTGAGACGGTAAGAAATGAAGCCCGACACTAGAGCAGACAAGGCCGCCACGGCCATCAAAGAGACTGCATACTGCAGGTACGACAACGGCATCGACGCCATGGGGAGCTTATAGAAGCCGTCAGCGTATGGAAGCGCTGCGGTCCCTCTAGAGCCCTTAGGTTTGATATAGTCGAGCCACCTTACTGCAAGCTCAATGGTAAAGGAGTCGCCAATGGTCAAGCGAGTGGCGTTTGTTCCTGCAGACCACGCAATGGCATTGACCACGGTCTGCTGTTCCGGGACATTGGAGGCAGGCTTGGTGATGATCATGTTCATAAAAGGGTCCACGTCCATGTGCAGGCCGTGCACTTCACCCCGGAAGTTGAACGTCAACGGAATGTAGGCCCCGCCTTTCTCCAAGTAGTTCATCTCCGTGCTCACGGGGATTCTGCAACTGAGCGGAGCGTCTTCGTGCACATAGAGCTGGAACAAGTGGTAGAGCTCATCAGTGAAAGTAATTGTGCAATTAAGGTCTTCCGAAACTCCGTAGTGGAACGTGAGCGGCTTGCCCGTCTCCTTGCACACGGGGAACGCCTTGTAGATGATTCTGTTGTTGGTGTCGAAGTTGTGTTCTCCGTTTTCAATATTCCTCAGGATACAGTCTATCATCACATCCTGGCCCAAAGTGTAGGGCTGGATCTCCGGCACCTCACCTGATCGCGTAAGAGGAAAGAACTGCGCTTGTGGCTTGACTGCTATGTCTGCAGCGGCCAACGAAAGGAAGAAAGGCCACCCGAGCTTCATTGTTGATGCGTGTTGGAGACCAATGGGGTGCAAATTAGGAAGTCAGTGACGTATGCGTGTAATTGTCACAATGAATTTGGAATCGGGCGCAGCACAGTTAAACAAGGTTTGAAGATCGTCAAGGCTGAGGGATGTTCGCTTTTGGAAGGAACGAACAAGTTTATTGTCCGACAATGCGCGCGTTGGTATGTGGCTATATGAAGGCACTACCGAGAATGGGTGCAAACAACGCGGTGGATTTCTGGTGACTGACGATCACACAGTCTAGACCATGAATGTCACTTTTCCTGGTGAAGCTGCAGTGTAGAAGCAGAAATCATGAGATCTTGATTCCTTGAATGAGACCTTGAATTCTGAAAAAAAGTCACGGAATTGAAATCATGGCATAAATCAGGGATTTTTAAAAATATGCCCTGGAACTGCCAGCAATCTTCAACTTGTTGTTATCACTTGAATAGCCATTGGACTGTAATTTCCCGCTACCAGGAGGATACATAAGGTTTTTCACTCTCCAGAAGCCAGCTTCTTGTAGTGGTATAGCCCGCATTGGAAAGTTAATTCTTCCGCAACAACCTTATTATCGGTAAAGCCAGCCGTGAAAGCGGTGTAAATTGCCTTCACCAGCACCAAGTAAAGACGCGAGCTTGGAACAGGATGGAAATAGGCGTGCAAGGCACATCTGGCCTAACTGCCCATATTCGTTATTGCCGACTCTTGGTGTCCGGCATAAACACCAGACACGTCTAGCATGTCAGTCAATAAATGCGCCTAATTCTCGCCAACTATTGTTGGACCTGGCGCGGAAGAATGGCTCAGGTACCAACAGTACTATTGTTCAGGCACCAAACTATTACCGTTCAGGAACACCGCTCGAACAATGCCGCTTGAGAAAAAGAAACAGGCAAACAAAAATCTTTCCAGTAACGGCTAGACCCTGAAATATTCGCAAAAAAAACAGCTAATCTCCGAACCCCAAAGCAAAAAGGGTATGTCGCAATGATGTAGCGACTCTCTGTTTTGAAATATTTTTCGGGAACAAATTCCACCAACATGTAGCCAGCACCAAAGCTAATAGTCAAATTTGGCTCTCTAAACGGACCAGGTGCAGATCAGCCCAGTAGTATCAAGGAGAAACCAGGGTCCATGCAAGACAAATGCGTGAATTAGAAGCAAACAATAAGGCGGAGCGAACGTTCGGCTAAATAAATCCTCGTTTAGGGATTTCCAGGCTATTCTGGATGCCAGAAATAGGTTCCATAGTCTGTTTGCGTGTAAATAAACTTTCGTTTTACGCACTCGATTTGCCTTTTGTGTACTTTAGACTGTCCATACCTTCTCGATTAAGCGTAGAATGCCAATTGTCGTGAACACTTGGCTTTATGTTATCGTTTGGTGCTCGTCCCATAGCTTAATAGCTAAATATACGTGGATTCAGCCCCCTTTTGCCGCTTTAGGATAACTGTCCACACCGAGTAGCTGTTCGTTTTACCACCGCGCTATCTCGTTTAGGTATGAGAAGCATTCGGTAGGGGATACTATGGCACAATGTAACAATGAGTTTGAGATTTGCGTCTCCGGCTGGCTTTGTTACTGACAGTATGATCTGAGTTGTTTATCTTTTGAGGAACTCCTTCTTGTAAAACCCTCCGCCTTGAAATCCCAAAGACCTCCAAATCTCCCTCCGAGTCCAAGTTCATAGTAGGTCCTAGTATTAGCAGCATGAGGACATATCCAGAGAGGAAAAGGGCGGCCTTATGTAGTTATCGGAGTTGCTCGCCTTCGAGGCCTAGGTGTTTGAGAAATAAAATTCATGCATAATAATGCAGCAACGACTCCTATAATGTATCAGCTTAACTTTGTAAAACACCCGCTTGGCATCGGTTCTGCAAAGGGTGCGGCTGTTGCTTTTTTGGATCGAGGCAGCCTGCAACTTCCGATCCCTCAAGAGATCGGACATCCCCTTCTGAAACACGTCACTTACAAAACTACAGTGGAGAACCGGCATTCTTGCTCTTAATACAAACGCGTGAGACACTTCAAATTACCAAACATACGCAATTATATACAAAACATATCAATGGATGTAAAAAAAAGAATGAAGATTCTCGGAATCAAGGAAGCCAAGGAATGTATCTGATTGTGCCTTGCAGCTGCGGGCGCGGGTGCAGTCCCTGCATATCAAAGCAGCACCCTTTTGCGTTTGCGTTTGCATTTATGCAACAAACGGCAGTAAATCTCTAAAGCAGCAGCCGAAACGCCATTTCGAGGATCCATGTTCACGGATATAAAGGTAGGAGAATTTCCCCCGGTTTTTTGCTTTTGAAATCCACATCCCATCATGAAGTATTCAAGCCTTCTCTCGCTTATTGCCGCTTTGAACACTGCTCGTGCTTATGGAGAGTATGGTGGCTATGACGTCTATGGTGGCTATGACGCCTATGGCGGCTATGCTAATTCCGATTACGTCTACTGCTCTGGGCTTTCTGCAAGTATTTATCCGCGGTATGTGGACGTGTATAGCTCCAACTATGAGTCCCAATGTATCCAGCAACAGCTCTGGCAACAGGAGGTGTCTTACGCCCAGTCTCAAGCTTACGCTGGTTACAATAATCAGGTTTATGGAATGCAAACCCCCCAGGAGGCTGTGACTGTGGTCATGCAAGGTTATTTTTATGCTGAGGAAACGAGATCTTACACCTTAACCGTGGATACTTCTATCGGGGCTTCGGTCCAAATGGGCACTGGTTGGTGCGCCCAGGGTACCGACTATTCGGTGTACCTGAACCCTAACACTTGTTCAGGTGGCTCATCTCAGTTTGAATACCAGTTGCAAGCAGGTTACTACTACCCCATCACCATCGTTAACTTTGATGTATCGGCTGACTCCCGTTTCGAGATGCGTTGCGACAACCAGGATATTTCCAAGTACATTGTGCAATTGAAACCTGACTGCTACAATGTACCTTGCGAACCTGACATGCCTTGCAAACAAAATTTCATTTCACCTTTGCCTCCTCAACTGACTGCATGGACTTCGTCGTCTTCCACATTGATTACTTCTCACAGCACCACATCATACGACATAACCGCTCCATCTCATCCTCCTGAAAGACCTGACAAGCCTAAGTGGGGCTATGATGAATCTTCCGCATGGTTTACAGAAGAATCTTGGACTTCTAAGACGACTCATACACCTGACCAGCCTAAGTGGGGTTACAAGGAATCTTCCGCATGGTCCACAGAAGAAACTTGGACTTCCAAGTCTTCCAAGACTAGCAAGAGATACACTACATGTTGTGAACCTGAATGTACGCCTCCTCCTAAGTATGTCAAGACTTCCAAGACTACTGAAGCATCTTCGACCTCCAGCTACACAAGATGGACGGAAGAACCTCAGACTTCGACGACTTCCAAGACTAGCAAGAGATACACTACATGTTGCGAGCCTGAATGTACGCCTCCTGCTAAGTATGTCAAGACTTCCAAGACTACTGAAGCATCTTCGACCTCCAGCTACACAAGATGGACGGAAGAGCCTCAGACTTCGACGACTTCCAAGACTAGCAAGAGATACACTACATGTTGCGAGCCTGAATGTACGCCTCCTCCTAAGTATGTCAAGACTTCCAAGACTACTGAAGCATCTTCGACCTCCAGCTACACAAGATGGACAGAAGAACCTCAGACTTCGACGACTTCCAAGACTAGCAAGAGATATACTACATGTTGCGAGCCTGAATGTACGGCACCTCCCAGGTATACTTCTAAAATACCAGAGATTAGAAAGCCACAACAGCCTGAAACTCCTGAAGAGCCTGAAACTCCTGAAGAGCCTGAAACTCCTGAAGAGCCTGAAACTCCTGAAGAGCCTGAAACTCCTGAAGAGCCTGAAACTCCTGAAGAACCTGAAACTCCTGAAGAACCAAAGGTCCCTGAACAGCCAAAGGTCCCTGAACAACCAAAGGTCCCTGAACAACCAAAGGTCCCTGAACAGCCAAAGACTCCTGAGAATCCAAAGGTCCCTGAACAGCCAAAGGTCCCTGAACAGCCAAAGACTCCTGAACAGCCAAAGGTCCCTGAACAGCCAAAGACTCCTGAGAATCCAAAGGTTCCTGAACAGCCAAAGACTCCTGAACAGCCAAAGGTCCCTGAACAACCAAAGGTCCCTGAACAGCCAAAGGTCCCTGAACAACCAAAGGTCCCTGAACAGCCAAAGGTCCCTGAACAGCCAAAGACTCCTGAACAGCCAAAGGTCCCTGAACAACCAAAGGTCCCTGAACAGCCAAAGACTCCTGAACAGCCAAAGACTCCTGAACAGCCAAAGGTCCCTGAACAACCAAAGGTCCCTGAACAACCAAAGGTCCCTGAACAACCAAAGGTCCCTGAACAGCCAAAGACTCCTGAACAGCCAAAGGTCCCTGAACAGCCAAAGGTCCCTGAACAGCCAAAGACTCCTGAACAACCAAAGGTCCCTGAACAGCCAAAGACTCCTGAACAGCCAAAGGTCCCTGAACAACCAAAGGTCCCTGAACAGCCAAAGACTCCTGAACAGCCAAAGACTCCTGAACAGCCAAAGGTCCCTGAACAACCAAAGGTCCCTGAACAACCAAAGGTCCCTGAACAACCAAAGGTCCCTGAACAGCCAAAGGTCCCTGAACAGCCAAAGGTCCCTGAACAGCCAAAGGTCCCTGAACAGCCAAAGACTCCTGAACAGCCAAAGGTCCCTGAACAACCAAAGGTCCCTGAACAGCCAAAGACTCCTGAACAGCCAAAGACTCCTGAACAGCCAAAGGTCCCTGAACAACCAAAGGTCCCTGAACAACCAAAGGTCCCTGAACAACCAAAGGTCCCTGAACAGCCAAAGGTCCCTGAACAGCCAAAGACTCCTGAACAGCCAAAGGTCCCTGAACAACCAAAGGTCCCTGAACAGCCAAAGACTCCTGAACAGCCAAAGACTCCTGAGAATCCAAAGGTCCCTGAACAGCCAAAGACTCCTGAACAGCCAAAGGTCCCTGAACAACCAAAGGTCCCTGAACAACCAAAGACTCCTGAGAATCCAAAGGTCCCTGAACAACCAAAGACTCCTGAACAACCAAAGGTCCCTGAACAACCAAAGACTCCTGAGAATCCAAAGACTCCAAAGACTCCTGAGACTCCAAAGACTCCTGAGACTCCAAAGACTCCTGAGACTCCAAAGGTCCCTGAACAGCCAAAGGTCCCTGAGACTCCAAAGGCTCCAATTCAACCTGTGGCACCAAAGACTCCTGAGGTTCCACAGACTCCAGAAAGTCCTGCTGCTCCAAAGACTCCACAGACGCCAAAGACGCCAAAGAATCCAGGAAACCCACAACCAGAGGTCCCAGTGACTCCAGAAAATCCAGCTGCTCCAAAGACTCCACAGACGCCAAAGACGCCAAAGACGCCAAAGAATCCAGGAAACCCACAACCAGAGGTCCCAGTGACTCCAGAAAACCCTGCTGCTCCAGAAACCCCTCAACAGCCAGACGTTCCACAAACTCCTAAGGCTCCAGGAAACCCAGACATCCCAGAACAACCAGACGTTCCAGAGCAGCCAGACACTCCTGAAGCTCAGAATGTGCCAAAGACTCCAAATGCGCCAAAGACTCCTGATGTTCCTGACTCTCCTGCCTCTCCAAATGCGCCAAAGACTCCTAACACTCCTGGCGCTCCTAAGACTCCAAAGACTCCTAAGACTCCAGGTCAACAAGAGAGTCCAGAGCAGCCAGAGACCCCAGAACAGCCAGAGACCCCATACATTCCTAAGTCTCCTAAGGCTGGTAGACCAGACACTTCAGAGACACCGAGCGCTTCCAAGACACCGAGCGCTTCCAAGACACCGAGCGCTTCCAAGACACCTAAGCCATCTACGACCTCGTCCGGCTTTAGCAGTGCATCAGCATCAGTTGTTCCCGAGTTCAATGGAGCAGGCAGAAACGCTGCGAGAATCCTCCCAATTCTCACTGCCATCTTGTACTGGGTTGTTTAAGCGTGCCCAGTTTGGTTTGATTTCAACATGGAGGATGTCGTTGCATGTACATCGATCCAGAGTTTTTAGTTTATCTTATACCCAACAAGGTACCACCATTGTAAACCAACACTATTGCTAGCTCACTAGTTCAGTCACTATTACTCACTAGTAGTTCACTATTACTCACTGTAGCTTACAGTAGCTTACAGTAGCTCACTAGTGTACGCTCAGGACTAGTCAATAGACGCAACGCTCAGGACTAGTCAATAGACGCAACGCTGATGTGGGGCGTGTGCTTGTATGCAGGAGCATATATTATAGTCCATACCGGAATTAATACGTATCAAGCAATACAGGCAATGCATATCAGGCAATTACCATGCATTAAAGACAATGGTGGTTGGAGAGGAAATTGGCCTGGTATATGACATTAGCAAAGTCCTGCATCTAAGCAGGCGCCCGGTGCGCACGCGCACCCATGAAAAACCATCGCTCTTCACCTTTCCATTCTCCACTTTCCACTTCCCACTCTTCACAATGTCGTCTCCCCAAAGAGAAGGGTTCAGTGCCCCCGCCTCCATCTCCCACGCCGCACACGGCCACATCACTTCCAAGTCCTTGGGCGTCAAGTACAACTGCGCGCAGTGTGGTGCCAGTTTTTCCTTGGGCAAGAGCGATGCCATCCGGTGTAAGGAATGTGGCCACCGAGTCATTTATAAGGCTCGTACCAGAAGAATGGTGCAGTTCGAGGCGCGTTAGTGTGTTTCATGTTAGTTAGTAATTAGGGTGTGATTGCTGTTTCATGTTAGTTTAGTGTGTGATTCGTGTTATGTGTTTCGTTTGTTTCGTGTCATGTGTTTCATGTGTTTAGTGTGTGTTTCATGTCATGTGTTTCGTGTCATCTGCTTCATGTCATCTGATTCGTGTCATCTGCTTCATGTCATCTGATTCATGTGTTTAGTGTGTGTTTCATGTCATGTGTTTCATGTGATTCGTGTCATCTGATTCATGTCATCTGCTTCATGTCATCTGCTTCTTGTCATCTGATTCATGTCATCTGATTCATATCATGTATTCTTAAGTCAGTTTGGTGATGCATCAGGTGAGACGGTTGATAACGGTGTGTATATTAGAATAAAGGATAGTCAAGTGTTCATAGTACCAAGGACGAATACAGGAGGTGGAGATTGCATTAAAGAGTCCAAGTTTCAAGGCTTTCGCCAAGGTATAATTGCACACCAGAACAAACTGCGTTTTGGAGCTCTAGGAGGGTCTGCAGAGAGCACAGGCCTTGGACGAATAATACAAGAATGGTCTACTATTGGTCCATGCAATGGACTGTCTTTTTCCTTAAAGGAACAAATTTTACAGAGGCAAAATCACTCCCTCTGGTTACATCTCATATACAGATATTGTAGAGGACCATGGGATCACAATTTGGAGAAGTTGGGCTTAGTGTTCGATGAACCCCCGACTTTGATGCATTAGGTGCTTATTTTGCACTTGTTCACTCAGCAGTATTGCTAAGTATCTCTCTAGGAAGTGAGATTAAGTTCTTAGCCAAGTGTGTCTTCATAAAGGGTGAAGACACTTTTTCTACATCAGTTGGTGTAGTTTGATGATAATGTACCTTTCGATGATCCGCAGCTAGTGCCGCACAGTGAAGGCACCGAGACACCTCTAGGGATGAACGATGAATTTAGGGAACCGAATCCAGAATAGGCGGAGTCTGACCAGAACAGGCGGAGAGTCTGACCAGAATAGGCGGAGAGTCTGACCAGAACAGCCGGAGAGTCTGACCAGAACAGGCGGAGAGTCTGACCAGAACAGGCGGAGAGTCTGACCAGAACAGGCGGAGAGTCTGACTCTGAGAACAAATGACGGGGTGCCCGATATCACACCCATTGCTGCAGAGCCGGAGACGGAGACGGAAACTCCGTAATCAAATGGACCAACTTCACTTTGAAGTGTGAGCCCTGACCATGGGCATGACTGAACACCACGAGTTTTTTATGCACGATTGTATTAGAACTCGTGCAGGACTTTGGGATTTATAAAACAAAGTTATATCAGTTGTATATTCGAATACTTTAATATGCCTTAGATGGGTCGGTGAGAATTCATCTAATCAGGCGAACCTGCTACTTCTATATACTTCCTGCCTGCGTCGGGTAACCCTTGAGGGATTTCTTGAAACAGCCTGCCACAGGATTTGAAACAGCCTGCCACAGGATTTGAAACAGCCTGCCACAGGATTTGAAACAGCCTGCCACAGGATTTGAAACATCGCAATGTTTCACATTGACCCGGACAAGTCCTTATCAGGAATTCTCCCTGGCGCGGGCAGATCGCATGCGTCGAAGTGCATGGGTTCTAGCGCCTAGTATTAAGTCTCCTTCAGTACTGACCTTCACACCATCACATACTCAACAGGAGCTTCACCGTCACATACTCAACAGGAGCTTCACCATCTCATACTCAACAGGAGCTTCACCATCTCATACTCAACAGGAGCTTCACCATCTCATACTCAAGAGGGGCTTCACCATCTCATACTCATGAGTGGTATGGTTTGAGCTGAGCCTAAGCTAAGCCTCGTCAGTAGAATCCACAGACACTAAATACTCAATTCTAGTGCTTGTAGGATTCTTCCTAACAGACTGTTTTGTCAAACGACTCTGCAGAACGCTGCAATCCGGAAACAAGAATTTGCTGTTTCTGCTTGTTAAAAACCCGGGTAACCCAAAAGGCGGAAGTCAGCATCATGTAGGAGCCGTCTTATATGCCTCCCCCCCCCCTTTCTAAAGTATGCAGTCTTTTTCTTAAACTTCTTAAACGTGACTAACCCTTAGAAGAACACCTGCATTTTCAAAGTGAACTATTTAACGCAGTGCTTGTGGGCACTTGGCTCCTGACTCTTACTCTAGATTAGTATTTACTGATAAGTACTGTTTTACGCTATAATGGGGTGACTGCTTTACTTTCGAGTTGGGGACTGATTTACGCTCTAATTATTTAGATATGGTATGATATTTTACATTTAATAACATTGAAAACGTTATACTGTTTCAAATGGCTATTACTACTGGGAGTTTATTTTTGAGTGGCTACAAGAATCTAACATGGTTCTATTTATTCGGGGTACTTATAGATTACCACTATCTGTTCAGAACCTAACCTTTATTGAATTTGGAATTATTATGATTTTAGAAGAATTGGTGTTTTTGAAGTTGTTCTAATTGTCTGAAACTGGCTCTTCCTTGGAGTTTGTCATTGCGGGCCTTGTGTCGTAAAGAGTGCTCAAGTTAGCAAGACTAGAGATGAACAATTACACTATTGGACTGAAAGTGGTTGAAATTGAATGAGGGACTGAAATTGAATGAGGGACTGAAATTGAATGAGGGACTGAAATTGAATGAGGGACTGAGAGTGACTGAAGGCAATTGAGGACTCGGAAATCTCTGGTCGTACATACTCTGCATACAGTGCATTGATGTTGTGTTGGATTCAGTACAGATGAGTTATTTCATATTCATGACTTCGTCAGTATTAATTGGTACCTTATGATTACTAATTAGTACATTTTTGATTACTAATTAGTACCTTTTGACCAGTACTGGGAGTACCTTTTGACCAGTACTGGGAGTACCTTTTGACCAGCACTATCAACCATACCAGCCTTCATAATGTTTGGGATGTTCCCGTTCGATACCTCTTTGGCGTGTTATCACTTGGCCCTAGCAGACTCATTTAAGTCTGTCGTCAAAAAGGACTGAATTTTGGTAATCGGTGAATCTGGGGCTTCCTACTTGATTCAGTACAGAATTGAAAACTCGGTCATATTCTACGGTAACTCTGGATTCGTTGCATTCCATGGTACTGATTCATTCCATGGTACTGATTCATTCCATGGTACTGATTCATTCCATGGTACTGATTCATTCGATGGTACTCCTGGTCCAGTCCCGGTCGATCAATGCTTTAGTCTGATGGTGAACATAAAATACGCCAAAAAAGAGGATTTCTGTGTTTCAGACTATGGTAACGTTTGAAAACGTGAGAGGTGAAATCTGAACTTTGACGCTCTTCCATCTCTGCATGTCCCAAAGTCTTGTTGAAGATTCGTCAAGAAAATGATTCGCCCACTATATTATTACTATATTTGTTAGACCCACCATGGATAGTGTACTACCTATGTGGATGTCGAAACCCTGCAAATCACCAATCTACTGCTTTCTTTCCACCAACCACTCCAGCAACCTCAATTGAACTCTCCACACAACCCACCGGTCACCCACTTTCTCCGGAACCACACAGGACCTCAACGGCCTATGCAGTTCCCAACCCAGCTACGTCCCTACCCCCACCTCTCACTCCTACCCCCGCCATTCACCCCTACATCTTAGGTCACGACCCCAAGGACACTCCAACTGGCCCCGGGGAGGAGTCCTGGCGTCAACATCAACCATTATGTCCACCAATTGGACAATCGGAACACAATGGGATTAATGACCCCAAGCCCACGCCTACGGCTTACTTCCACATTCTCACCAGTCCAAATTACCTTGCACTTCGACCTACACAGAAATCTTTGGATTATAACTCTACTCAAGTCAAGCACCTACGGACCGAAAGATCAACAGACCGACTCCTTCAACTTGCAAAAATTATGGCAATTACAATTAAGGCATTGCTCCCTCAACTGAGCCCTTTAGTAAACCTGACTACTCCGTCAAACAACTTGTCACGAAGACGTATCGGCCCTGCACCACCCCAAGTTTCCGTCCAAGAACTGAAACAACGAGACCAATGCCGAAGTCTCTTGCTCTAGCGGACCTTCTTACTTTTAAGATTAACCACGCGGACCTTCTTTTTTTTAAGATTAACCACCGCTCGCTGCTGTTCACTATTCCACAGGCATCCTTCAAGGGGTACCTCCCTCTATCAAACAAGTTCAACAGGTCCTTACCCATACACTTGGCCTGAGCTCTTCCTTTCTACTCTATTACCCGCCCCTGATTAACTGAACGACAGTTCAGGCTTGGGGGGATGTTGAACCCTGCACTGGTCGATCAGATGTTGAGCAGCCTTCGGCCCTCAATACGACCTCTATTCCTGTATGCCGGACCAGTCTATATAAGGTGCGATGGTTCCTCCTTGAGGAATTACGGCAAATAAACACACAAAACAGAGTACTGGACGTAACCAGAATCTAACAATATTACTATATTAATACTATAATATTACTATATTATTGCTACTATAATATTACTATATATAAGAACTATATATAAGGACTATTATAAGGACTATTATAAGGACTATTATAAGGACTATTATAAGAACTATATATAAGAACTATATATAAGAACTATATATAAGAACTATATATAAGGACTATTTGAAGAATTAGAACAGTCCTACTGTTTAGTGGTGGTCACGTGATCTGTGGCTTATACCTTGAGAAGTTGAGAAGTGAGCATGTAGACTCTACTCCAACACCCGTCAAGGTAAAAAAAACCCGATTTCGAATTTGAAAATTGTCACATGTTCAGATTTTCAATTCAAAACGCTTGGTGTGTAGTAGAAATTTTTTTATCCTCGTTTCGAATTGTTGGGTCCGTGTGGAGTTGTGTATTACTGCGCTTGGTCTTATAGTTCATATATTTTGTACGGTGCGCGGCCTATTTTGTAGACTCTTGGAACAACCACGAAAAAGTCAAAAAGTCATACAAATCTGGGTTCACTAAATGATTAGGTAAATATACCATTTTTTGCTAGTCTATTAGTACTCCAAGAGCTTAGGATTATGTCCAATTTTTTTTTTTTTTTTCTTTGTTTTCGTTGGGTTAATTTGAAGAAAAGTCGATATGCGGGTATATGCAGGATCACCATGGAAACCAAAAAAAAAATACCAAAAAAAAAACAAAAAACAATGGTACAACTTCCATATCACTTAAAAGGTATTTTAGTATTGTATTAGAAAAAAAAGTGCCTGGAATTTTAATTGGCGAAAGGATAAATTGGAGTCACAACATGTGATTGATCGGTCTGTAGATCTGACGATCTGTATACATCAATCAGTTTTAGATGTGACGATCTATTTGACTAAGTATTTTGTAGTATTTTGTAGTATTTCCAGTTTTTCCAGTCTTTTCCAGTATTTTGTAGTATTTTCAGTTTTTTCTAGTATTTTCTAGTATTTTCTAGTATTTTGTAGTCTTTTCAGTCTTTCAGTCTTTCAGTCTTTCAGTCTTTCAGTCTTTCAGTCTTTCAGTCTTTCAGTCTTTCAGTCTTTTCAGTTCAGTCTTTCAGTCTTTTTTTGTTGTAGTATACACCGTCTATAGTTTATATGTCCAAAACCATTATAGCCGGGAAATTATCCAAGCTAGGATACAATAGTAGATGATACATAATACATAGAGATATAGATAATACATAGAGATATAGATAATAGAGATATAGATAATAGAGATATAGGTAATAGAGATATAGGTAATAGAGATATAGGTAATAGAGATATAGGTCATACATAGAGATATAGATAACACACAGAGATATAGATAATACACAGAGATATAGATAACACACAGAGATATATATAATACACAGAGATTGTCAGATCGGCCATAGTTAGATCACTACCTATGGTGAGATTAGGAAGTCTCTGCTCGATACTAATTAGGGCTACTACGAATGCCGTATCACATTGTTCGACCATCAACAATGATGGCCCTTTTTCGAAGGTGTCAGAACAACCATCACCCTTGTTCTGGTGAAGACTTTTCACTGCCACGTTTCTCTTCAAAGGCTATATAAATGGCACTGGTTCCTTTGTGAGGAACCATCAACGGATAAAGTAGATAACCTAGTACAAAACGTTCAACAAGAATCTAGCAGAGATATAGATAATAGAGATATACATAATACATAGAGTTATAGATAGTACTTAGAGGTATAGATAATAGAGATATAGATAATAGAGATATAGATAATAGAGATATAGGTAATAGAGATATAGGTAATAGAGATATAGATAATACATAGAGATTGTTAGATCCACCAGGTAGTGTCCTACCTATGGAGGTATTTTAAGCCGTCACTGTCTAATCCTAACAATGGCCATACCAAGACGCTAAGACCCCACATCGCACGATGTTGGGACGGCGTTCAGTGCTATTGTTCTCGTGCTAAGTCGCAAGCCCTTTTTCTCTAAAAGTATTTAAGTACCTCAGATTAACTCGGAGGAATCATCGGCGAATGAACATAGTAAACAGAGTACCTGACGAAACCGGAATCTAACAGAGATATAGGTAATACATAGATATAGGTAATACATAGATATAGATAATAGAGATATAGATAATGTTAGATTCTGGTTACGTCCAGTACTCTGTTTTGTATGTTCATTCATTGATGGACTCCTAGTAGGTGGGAATCCGAGTACTTGTATAGCTAACCTGTGGGTACCAGAGAAGTGGAGTATGGTGGTTAAACACTATGTCACGAGGTAAGGTGAATGGATGAGTCCAAGTCACGGGGTATGGCGCCTTGGGCGAGTCATTGGCATTCGTAGGCTCGAAATTACCTCTATGGGGAGTGTGTTTACCCATGGTGGGTCTAACACTCGACTACATAGTCTACTACATAGTCTACTCTATACTCTATACTATATACTCTATACTCTATACTCTATACTCTACACTATATACTCTATACTACTCTACTACTCTCTACTACTCTCTACTACTCTACTGCTATACTCTCTACTCTCTACTTTCTACTCTATACTCTATACTACTATACTACTATACTACTATACTACTATACTACTCTACTCTATACTACTCTACTGCTATACTACATAATCTACTCTATACTCTATACTCTCTACTACTATACTAGTGTTATCTATACTACTCTACTAGTTAATCTAATACTATATGTCATACTCTATACTACTCTCTACTACTCTACTCTATACTCTATACTCTCTACTAGTATAATCTAATACTATACTTCATACTACTGCTATACTCTCTACTACTCTACTACTACTAGTATAATCTACTCTACTACTCTACTACTACTAGTATAATCTACTCTACTACTCTACCACTACTAGTATAATCTACTCTACTACTCTACTACTCTACTCTCTACTCTAGTCTCTTTATAACTGTATAGTCTACTCTCTACTCTACTCTACACCTATGCCTAATTTGGTCTATATATTGATACATCTACACCGTTCGTTGGTATCTGTAGAAGGCGGAGCTGCTTATGACTTTGGGACTAGAAGCTTAATGGGCAGATCCCTGTCGACAGTGGATCTAACAGTCTACACTACTATAAGGTTTGTACTGCTATAAAATCTGACTACTATAAGGTTTGTACTGCTATAAATCTCACAACTAAAAGGTTTGTACTGCTATAAAATCTCACTACTGAATATTCACACTTCTCAGTCTACTCTGTAGTCTATAGTCTATAGTCTATATTGTATACACATGGCCACCAAGAATAATAGAATAGTGTGGGAATAGTTTAATTGATGTGAATGATGAAGTAGTGTGAGAATGGTGTAATTGATGTGAATGATAGAANACACATGGCCACCAAGAATAATAGAATAGTGTGGGAATAGTTTAATTGATGTGAATGATGAAGTAGTGTGAGAATGGTGTAATTGATGTGAATGATAGAATAGTGCAACTGGCGTGAGTAA